>JAKCPI010006637.1:0-145006 GCA_023213315.1 Euborellia annulipes | reverse complement strand
TTTTTATTATTGATTCCAATTCTCTAGTTCTTCATCTTATACTCGTATGATGAAATATTCGATTCATCAGAATCGGTGTATTTTATAGAAAAAAGTAAAAAATTGAAAAAACAAGAAGGTGAGATAAGAGAAAAGGAATCAAACAAACTTTAAACTCATCTTTCTCTAAACTAGGTTTTTCATAAGCAAAATTTTAAAAATTCATATCTTCCAAACAAAAAATGATTAAAAAAAAATACTAAAAATACCGGCTTGTTCAGCAGGATGTGTTCTGAACAGAAAGCATAAAAACTCAATTTTGACCCCGATGAAGATTTGGTACCTTTTCATGTGGACGGTCACATATGAAACTGGAAAGGTAAGAAAATAAATAAACTCACCAGATGAGAAAAACGAGAATTGCAGAATGACTTCCTCTTCGCTTCCCCTTCGCGTCAAGTTGTCGAGTCATGGTCATTGAAAAGATCGTTCTTGCATTGGTCAGACGCCTTTCCTCGGTTTTAAAACCCGAAGCGGACTGCCTGTGAATGATTTCAACTGGTCGATCCATAGTGATCTGTGTGGTTTTTTCCCTGGACTTTGCTCTCTATAATGATCTTATCGAGGGCAATTATGCAAGATTCGATCGGAAACAATTTTCCTTTTCACCCCAGCTTCTCGAGGATAGGTGCGATGGACCGCTCAAGGAATCCTGAGCAGTCGTCTCTAACGCCACATTTACTGGTAAAAGGCGTCTTGGTTTTTTCGTAGAACATGTCTCGGATCTATACAAAAAGATGGAAAAGATCAGTGTTTGCAGCAGTCTAATTTCACTGGCTTTACCTACTACTACACGGAGTTAATTTAAAATAAAAAATTCGTTTCGTTTTTTCATTTTTTTATGTCTGTGGATCAAATTATTGTATTAGATAGTTTCAAGGTGTACCTTGTTTCATTATATTTTATGTCGCTGCGTTTTCTTTGAAACATTCTGGCTTATATCAGCTCAAGATTTTTTCTCTCTGAAAATTTCTTGATATATATATATATACTGTATATGATGATGAGAGATAGTGTTCTCTCCAAGCTCCAAAAATATCAGTTGAAAGGAATGTCTTGATCCGAATCACATCTAAAATAAAAAATCAATTAATTAAATAATTTAATAAAAAATTTTCACTTAAAATAATTATAAAAAGATTTAAAATATCTGGTATATTTTAATTTAATGACGGATACTGCCAAAGTGTATATATATATATATATATATATATATGATTTTGAAGGTTTACTTTTGATAAAATTTTTCTGAAAATAAATTTTAATATTTATTTTGTGTTCCGAATAACAGAACAATTTTATCAAAAGTAAACCTTCAAAATCATATATATATATTTTAATTTAATTTCCACCTTTCTCTCAATAAATTATATTAGAATTATATATTTAAAAATATAAAATATTGATAATTAGTATACTGTTGTATAGGAAATTTAAGAAAATTTGCAAATTAATAGATTAAAGAAATTAAAAATTTTATTTTTCCTAAAATTAGATAAAGTTATTTTACATTTCAAAAGTCAAAAAATAAAAAAATTTGTCTTTTAGAATTTAGAAGAAATAAATAAAAATAGAACCCAAATTTTATCATTCCTTGATTCATGGACCACATTGCTATAAGATATTAATATAATAGTTACTAATTAATAATATGATTGGAAAATTAGAATGATGAAAATAAATAAACTTCCCAAATGGCAAAGTGAAATGACGTTGAGTAAACTTGGATTAAAGACAAGAAACTTGGAAGGAATTCTGATATAGAAATAAAAAAATGAATCATATTTTTTGTTGCTCTTAAATGACAATTCAAATTTAAAGATTTCCATAAAACCAAAGTTACCCTAAAAAAAAATAAATAAATTCAGTTTGATTTTTGATAGTTTAAGAACTGTCGATCAAGAAAAACCCCGTAAACTTTGTTAAATTCTTTATTTGAATTGATTTAGAAATGTTTTTCTTAAAAGATTAGTCCTGACGCCCAGTGTTAATTAAAAATTAAATAAATTCGTCTCGTTTTCATTTTTTTATATATTTGTTAATTAAGTCTTACCTTGTTTAATGATATTTAATCGCTTGAATCTATGATATATATATATATATATATATATATATATATACTCAACATCACACGCGACTCAACCCGAGAAAACTTATCTTCATATATATATATATGATCCTGGATATTGTATTCCTTCTTGAGTTGCAAAAACATGCTTTGAAGAGAAGTCTTTTGGTCCAAATCACATCTAAAATGAAAAATAAATAAACTTAATTCATTTAATAAAGTTTTACTTAAATAATTACAAAAAGATTTAAGATGAAGAAGATGACTAAATTACATTTTAAAACATAGAAGGTAGGTAAAGATTCTGCTTGCAACTAACTTTAAAAATTTTTTATATAGTCTAAATACTTCTAAACATGTGATTTAATCTTGATAGAAAAGGTCAGATTAAATTTCCTCCCTATTCACTCTCAATCTTATTTGACCCTTCCTTAAAAGTTCATTCTACATAGGAATAAGAATTTTAAAAAATCCAGTAAATAATAATTTTAAAAACTAGGAATAATTGAAAAATATTTTAAAACAAAACACAATTATTTAAACTAATTAGAAATAAAGAAAAAAAAATTATTTGTCAAAGTAAAGGAAATAGTGAATGAGTTAATAAAACGAATAATCTATTTAAGTTTATATAATAATATAAAATAAAATATTAAATTAAAAATAAATATTAAATAATTAAAAGGAATAAAAGAAATGAAAGATTAAATAAAATTTGACAGACAGACAAAGAATGAATGGTTATCATATTTAAATTTTTTTATGTCTGTTATCTAATTATTCTATTAAATTGTTAAGGCTTACCTTGTTTAATATTTAATCGCTCTCAATTTTCTTTGAAACATTATGGCTTAAAACAGCTGAAGTTTTTTATCTGTCTTAGAAAATTTCTTGAAATATATATATATAGATATGATAGTGTGGTCTACAAACTCCAAATGAAAGGGATGTCTTTTGGTCTGAATCACATCTAAAATAAAAAATAAATAAATTTAATATTAAAAGATAAGTCCCTGACGCCCGGAGTTAATTTAAAATAAAAAATTAGTGTTTTGATTTTCTTCTATTTGTTAACCAAAAATTATTGAGGCTTACCTTGTCAATGATATTTATTCGAACTATATTTTCTTTGAAGCATTCTAGCTTAAAACAGCGGATTTATTTTCTCTCTTTTTTATTATATACAATCAGTAATTTCATTTCTATCCATTTGAAGAATTAAATTCTATGATATATATATTTGATTGACATAATGTTTTCTCAGAGCTCCAAACATATGAGATGAAGAGGTAGGTAGTCTTTTGATCCAAATCACATCTAAAATGAAAAAATAAATCATTTAATAAAGATTTTTAACATAAATAATTATCTAAGGATTTGAAATAATGAGTGATTAAAATACTAAAATGTTAAAAAGTTCATTAAATAATAATTTTACAAACTAGGGATAAACGAAATAAAAAAAATAATTTTAAACAAAACACATAATTATTAAACAAATTAAAAATTAAAGGAAAAAAAGAAAAATTATTTGTCAAAGTGAAGGAAATAGTGAATGAGTTAATAAAACGAATAATCTATTTGGTTTATATAATGCAGATATTAAATTAAAAATAAATATTAAATAATTAAAAGGAATAAAAGAATGAAATATTAAATAAAAATGAAAATAAAATTTGACAGACAGACAAAGAATGAATGGTTATCATATTTAATCACGAGTTTAGAATATTTTTAATTATTTAATTTATTGAAAATAATAATCCTGAACCAATTAAATAAATATTTAAATGCATTACTGACCTTAAAAAATAGAAATAATTAAGATGATATAAGTTGAATTGATGACATGTGATAAATATTTTAGCCAAAGTCATGGATGAGATAAAGAGACGAGGCATTCGCTTGCATTTTCAATGGAGACAAAGTCAAAGCAATCGAGCTTCTCGATTTTATTACTTCATTTGAAAAAAAATTATTATAATTTATATAAAAATAATTAAATTTAATTAATTCTATTCAAAAAAATTAAATTAAATCAATATATAAAATATATTTGAAAACAATTTGTGAAATGTCAGATTCTCTCATAGGTGCCAAATTTGAAATTTTCTTTTAATTCCCTTAACATCGATTCACAAATATTCACATAATAATTGATTTTTTTCTATTACTCTTTTTTTAAATGGCAAGGAATTTAAATTTAATTTCTAAAATTGACCATAATTGAGATTGGATAAAAAATAGGCAAACAATTTTTACTTTCTCTTACTTCAATATATTTGTTAATATATATAGAGAGAGAAAGTATTGGTTTCATGTCAAAAATTCGATGTCGAGATTTTGATGGATCTTCACGTTTTGAAGTCCCCTGAATCCAAAAAATTGGTTTTCGCGACATGGTCTGTCTGTGAACAAAATATCTCAAGAACGAAAAGAACTAGGAGGTTTTTTTTTTTTTTAAAACATTCACACTTTTTTCTCATTCACACTCACACTCACACACACATTCACACAGTCTTTTCGGCAACTCAGGCCATTTAAGACTTTAGACGATAACCGTTATTGATAAATATACATATAGGGGTCCAGGCATTCTTATTTAAGCCATTTGGTATCCAATTGGCTTAAATAAAATCATCGGACTGCCTGGGGTCCGAACCCGCGACGTTTAGTATATGAGGTTAACACGCTAACCTCTACGCCATGCCCCGAGGGCGAACTAGGAGGTTGAAATTTTATATTTAAGTTAGGGGGACGTGACACGAAGCTTTTGAACAAAATCGACCAAAGAGTACTAGTACTTTACTGATGCACTTTCAGTTTTTTTTCGATTTTCTCTAAATTTGCTCCAACGATTTTTTTTTTAAATTCAAAAATCAATTATTTTTTAGATTCTCTATAAAATGTATATTCTCATTTTGCCATTGAAATCTTCTGAAGACCACTTTATTCCTGTACTCCATAGAAAAGATAGGAGAAATGGTTGCCATGGTAACAAAATATAAATATTTTCCCATACTTTAAATTTTACATCTTGAAAATCGGAATGTACTGTACTGTCGGAAACTAAATACATGTCGACACAAAAAATCTGGTGAGACAAGCACAGTACACAACTTTCGATTACCGAAGGTAAGAGAAAGTTGTGTGCTGTGCGCCAGTCACACCAGATTTTTTACGTTTTAAAAAGTGATAGTTAAAAACAAAATTAATATTAAATAAATTTGCAACTAGTAATATAATAGTTACATGATCGGTACAAAGATGGCTCCGTCCATCAAGGCTCCGTCGGCATTTTTACTTTCTCTTACCCCTATATATGTTAATATATAGACAGAGAAAGTGTCGAGATTTTGATGAATATACACATTTTGAGGCCCCTGAATCCAAAAAAGTGGTTTTCGCGACATGGTCTGTCTCTGTGTGTGTGTGTCTGTGAACAAAATATCTTAAGAACGAAAAGAGAAATTAGGTTGAAATTTTATATTTAAGTTTGGTACCCCCCTGGGACGTGACATGAAAATTTTGAAGAAAAATCGGCTAAAGAGTACTAGTACTTTACTGATTTCACTTTTTTTTTCGATTTTCTCAAAATTCGCTCCAACGATTTTGATTAAAATTCAAAATCAATTATTTTTTAGATTCTCTTTAAAATGTATATTGCCCTCGGGGCTTGGGGTAGCGTGCTAACCTCGTATACCAAACGTCGCGGGTTCGGACCCCAGGCAGTTCGATGATTTTATTTAAGCCAATTGGATACCAAAGGGCTTAAATAAGAATGCCTGGACCCTAAATAATATATATTCATAACGGTTATCGTAAAAAGTCTTAAATGGCCTAAGTTGCCGAAAAGACTGTGAGAAAGTGTGTGTGAGTGTGAGTGTGAATGAGAAAAAGTGTGAGTGTTAAAAAAAAAAAAAAAATCTGAAGTCCACTTTACTCTTGTACTTGCCATGGTAAAAAAAATAAATATTTTCCCTTACTAATAAATTTTACATTCTGAATTCTAATATATTGGCGGAAACTAAATATAGGAGGACGACACGAAAAATATAAAAAATATGGTGTGTCAAGACAACTTTCGAAGGTGAGTGCGACCAGTCACACCAGATTTTTTTAATGAAACTTTTGTCTTTGAGAGGGCCAGCCCCCCCCCCCCCCTCCGGGGCTCAGGTATAGCCGGTATTTGAAAATAAGTTCGACTTCTCCGAAAAAAATTTCTATATACGCGCCTGTAACCAAGTAAATTTTTTAAAAGTATCACCTGTCTTCAATATAATAATAAAATAGAAAAATATTTCCCCTCTACTCTTTAACCAATTTTCGCCACTGTCATTATACAGTATATTTGATTTTTTTTTTTTTTTTTTTTTGAATAAATTTTGGAATAATAATAATAAATAAATTATTAAGCAAAGAGAATCAATAGTACTTTTTTTGAGGTAAACAATTTGTTATCATGACATCAAATTGCGCCGATAAATTTTCCATATCCACACGTGTCGAGGCTTAAGAGGAAATCTATAAATACGCCAGAGTAAAAGGGAGATGTGGGAATATAATCTATGATTAAAAAGAAAACTTTTTAACATTCAGCCAAGAAATATTTAAAAAATCTGGTGTGACTGGCGCACAGCACACAACTTTCTCTTACCTTCGGTAATCGAAAGTACTGTGCTTGTCTCACCAGATTTTTTGTGTCGACATGTATTTAGTTTCCGACAGTAAGGTACATTCGATTTTCAAGATATAAAATTTATATGTGAAAATATTTATATTTTGATACCATGGCAACCATTTCTCCCTATCTTTTCTATGGAGAACAAGAGTAAAGTGGTCTTCAGAAGATTTCAATGACAAAATGAGAATATACATTTTATCGAGAATCTAAAAAATAATTGATTTTTGAATTTAAAAAAAAATCGTTGGAGCAAATTTAAAGAAAATCGAAAAAAACTGAAAAAGTGCATCAGTAAAGTACTAGTACTCTTTGGTCGATTTTGTTCAAAAGCTTCGTGTCACGTCCCAGGGAGGTGCCTAACTTAAATATAAAATTTCAACCTCCTAGCTCTTTCCGTTCTTGAGATATTTTGTTCACAGACACACAGACAGACCATGTCGCGAAAACCACTTTTTACTTTTTTGGTTTCAGGGGACCTCAAAACGTGTATATCCATAAAAATCTCGACATCGAATTTTTGACATGAAACCAATACTTTCTCTCTATATATATATATTAACATATATATATATAGATAAGAGAAAGTAAAAAGACAAACCCGAAAAAAAGATTTTTTTTGTTGTTTCAACAATAGATATTAAGTCCCACAATGTGGAGGGCTTCTAATTTAATTCTTTCTTCCAAATACTGTTTTTTATAGTTGAAAAAGAAATTAAAGCAGAGGACAAGTTCCTCTTCCAAAAACACCTTGAATTCTGATTCTAAAGAGAGATAGATTCAATTGTTTCATCTGTCAAAGTTCCTCAGCATAAATCTGTTCATATTTCTTTTTCATTTCATAATTATTTGTCAATCATATATTTTAGGAGTGGGTAGAATTGCTATGATTTTGGCAATAAATAAATTGTTCATTTGGTACACCACAATTAATTCATATATTTTAGTTCGATTAATTTAAAAAAGTTAAAGGAAATTTGGATTTAAATTTTTTAAACCCACACAATGGGACTGGCTTAGAAAATCAATATCCTAAATATAGCCGGTTGAATTGGATACTTGAATGTTCAAATTTTGATTTGGCCTTGGGACTCAAATAATTTCTGGACTCTTGGCCTCTCTGAATGTCAAATCAATGAGTCAGCATTTAAATTGCGTCTGCCTTTATTAATTTTTTACGAATTTACATATTTGTTAATTATCATTTAACGAAAAATTTGTTATTTTGGACTTAGAAATTCTATCAACTAATTTATATTTAATAGAGAAACTAAAAAAAAAAATATATTTTTGATGAGTGAAAAATTTATAGAGAAAATTGGTTTCTCTTCGTCAAGTTGGGAATGTAAAAAAATTGCAGGAGATAAAAATTAAAACTCTATCCTTGAAGGTGATTAATAGCCATACCAACTTTGGCCTGTGTGTCTTAATCTGTTTATGAGGTGATTTTTAATTCATACTTTAAAATAACTACGCCTAACAAGTCAAGTGAAATCAATTTCTATAGTCCTAATTAAAAGAAGATTAACAACAATAATAAGCTGAAAAAAATTTTCAATTTATTATAACTTTCAATATATTGCTCACTAATAAAATTAACAATCAGTTTTTGCGCCTCTGGAATCTGATTAAAAAAAGACTTTATTCAAAAAGGTAACCAGTAATGAAGCGAAGTTTAGTGTGTTGCCTACTTCTCAGGTTAAATTTACAATCTAGTTATTCTCTCTAGAACAATGCTAGAAAAATAATTTTTTTTAATCACATTAGTTATTATACTGTCAAATTTAGATGACTTTTCGTTTTATTTATTTATTAAACGAAAATAGTGTATATCCTGAGACCCTATTCATTTTAAGTAACTCAACTCTGGCTACAGTAGACTTTAGACTCAGCACATTTATATCAAGTGTAGGGCAAGATACTAAAAAAAATATCTAAATACAAGATAAAAGATACTTTGATTTTGTGTATCTAAATACAAGATACAAAATCCAATGAATTTTTGGGTATCTCGACTCTCAAAAGATACTTTTTTAGATATTTTTGAAAAGATTTTAAAGTTTTATATATCAAAACGAAAAACAAATATTTTCCGATGCTAACCTCGTATATCAAACGTCGCGGGTTCGGACCCCAGGCAGTCCGATGATTTTATTTAAGCCAATTGGATACCAAATGGCTTAAATAAGAATGCCTGGACCCCATATATGTATATTAAATCAATAACGGATATCGTAAATGTCTTATATGGCCTGAGTTGCCGAAAAGACAGTGTGAATGTGTGTGTGAGTGTGAGTGTGAATGAGAAAAAAGTGTGAGTGCTTAAAAAAAATAATAATAATAATAATTTATTGTATTTACACGGTAAAAGAATTAAATCCAAATATTTCGGAAACTTAGTCTTCTTTCTTTAGTATCCATCTCACTGTATTTCGCCAATTTTAGAATGTCTAAAATCTTACGCAGGGAGATGTATACCTCTCAAGAACTTGATTTAGAAACTGAAGAAAGAGCAAAAGTCTAAAATCAAATATGAAAAAATGAAAGTATCTATTTTGAAGTCGAAGATACTCATAGTCCAGGATCCCGGGCCCATTTTTACTTTTTATTACTATCAAGCTAATTTTCCGTGAGTAGCTTCATTTTGATGAGGCGACCAATTTTTTCTCTTACAACCATTCTTGATTGTGGTAGCTAACAGGAGTAGCAAAGATATAATTTTTCAATTTGACGATTCTCAAAAATTTATTATTATTTATGGGTTTTTTCATTAAATCTTAAGAAAATTATTAACATTATTGAAAAAAAAATATTTGTCCTACAAAATATTTTTTTACTTCTACTCTGTTAGCTACCACAATCAAGAATTGTTGTAAGAGGGAAAAATTGATCGTCTCATCAAAATGAAGCTACTCACGGAAAATTAGCTTGATAGTAATAAATTGTAAAAATGGGCCCGGGATCCTGGACTATCAATTTAGAAGAATCTAAATACAAAATACTAGATACTTTTTTTAAAAGCAAGTTAATAGCTTCAATAAGCAGTGAGAAAAAGCAAAAGAAAAAAGATTGAATAGTAGACCGTGGCTGTAGCTAATATGTTGAAAAGGCAAGTGGAAGCAGCCAATTAATTGAGACTCTATTTAGTAATAAAACACTCTTTAATCGAACGTTTCACCCGGGATCAACCCCGCCATCTCAGCCTTCAAAGAGCATATTCAAATTTTTTATACAAAAAATAGAGTTGTTTATTTTAATACAAGTTATTTGCATTTTTTGTCAAGCGAATGTAAAATAGCAACAAGTGATACCCCGAAGTTCAGGTTTATAATATCCTCGATGGAGAAGAAGGGTGGGGGGAAAGAAACAATCAGAAATTTAAATTGAAGGGAAACTTCTTTATAGAATAAATGCGATATCAAAGTATTAAGAAATGATGAATACTTAGGTTAAGTAATAAAGATTCATGTTCTAGCAAATTTGGATTTTGGTCAAAGATGTCAAAGAGGGAACAAGAAAAAGACGACTAGACTCAACACATTTATATCTAGAAAACCAGTTAATAAATCAGAAAAAAAAATTATTTGAACTTTTTTTTTCTGAATTTTTAGTATTAAGAGATTTTATTTCATGACAACTCAGGGCAGTTACTTTATTTCCGAACTAAAACTTCTCTATTTCTAACATAAGTCAGAACTTCTTATTTGAAGGAGAAATTTCTTTCAAAGGAAGATTGCCTCTTTTCTTAATAGAATTGCAAATCTGAATAAATTTCCCAAGGGTTAAATATGCGGAAAAGAATGAATTTCTTTAGATAAAGGGACAAAGAGTACGAAACAATATAATTCTATACCTGGGCGTCCCTTTAGAGATAAAATTTTATGTGAGGAAAATAAACCCATTAAAAGAAAAAGAAAGACGTCATTATTTATAAGAAAAGTCAATGCCCTAGAGGTAAAAAAAAATTTCAACTTTAATAAAATAAGATTTATTATATAAATTGTGTTAAAAACGTAAACCTAGACCTATACTATAAAATCGATGACTAATTTAAATAAAAACAAGGTCATTAACCCAAAACAAGAGACTCCACTAGCAATGGCTAAATAAGTTAGTAAAGTATGAATACAAATAATAGATGTATTATTTATCTCTTTTATCTTGAAATTTTATAGTGAGAAAATGCAAATAAATACGAGTATTACTTGATGTATTTTAGTGACATTTTTCCTTATCATAATCAAATCTCTCCTTTTGAAATTATTTCTTTGTGTTGACATTTAGAAATAAAGAAAGATTAAAATATTAATATTTCTTTTACTTGGCTTAAAAAACATCAATAATTAAAACTAGTAGGGGAGAGCGGGGTGCTTTGTCACAATTTTTACTTGGGAGTTTTTTACTGGGTTTTGGTTAGTGTTTGTGCCAAAACAAATATGTAAATAAATGGTGCATTCCTTTGTACAAGTTACGTGAAGTAATCAGCTTTCTAGTAAACGTCTAAGTATGGATTAATTTGTTTTTCCCTAAGCACTTGACAAAGTGTCCCATGGCAGGGTACTTTGTCACAGGGTAGGGGTTTGTCACATGTAATTTTAAAGGAAAAATTAGTTTAGTCGTTAACATCTTTTTAAATTATGTTTATCACATTATTTAAATGAAAGGTTATATTTGTAATTAATTACATAATCAACAATAGTCTGCTGTATTGCAATCAATCATACAATCAAATAAAATGTTACTCAGTAGCAAGGGCGGATCCAGAGGTGTTTCTTGGGGAGGGGGGGGGTAATCTCTCTCAAAATTTTTCTGCGAAAAAATTTTTTTTCGCGGAACCAAAGTTTTCCGGACACAAAAATGTTTGCCACCCGCAGAACATACCCTCTTTCGCGGAACCGAAATTTTTTTCCCGTAAAAATATTTTACCTTTTTTTTAGAGACGGAAAATTTTTGACACTCGCGGAACCAAAATTTTTTTCATGTGCCGCCCTCGGAACATTCACTCTTTTGCGGAACCGAAATTTTTTTCCCGTCCGTAAAAATTTGATTTGTATTTAATACTAATCGAATTTTTAAATATTAATTTTTAAAATTTTACATTAAAAATAATTTTTTTTAAAAAGAAAAGTATTTTTTTCAAATCTCGGGGGGGGGGGGGGGGTAATTAACCCTTTACCCCCCCCCCCCTATTGTATCCGCCCTTGCTCAGTAGTCAAAATGCCCATTTATCCATTGTGACAAAGAGCCCCAAATTTTGTGTAACTTAGTACCCCGCGTGTGTTATTTTGTTTTTGTAACGGTTTCAGCAACTTAAAACTAAACAAAATTTTAGACAAATACATTAATGTTAACTAATTAACTAAGGATTAAGATAAAATAATATTCTGATACCATCAAGTGACAGAGTAAAAAAAATGCCAAACATCAACTAAAAACTTTACTTTGAGCTCTTAATAACAATAAGAAACCTTGGGCAGCTTGGGTTGGTTGTAAAATTTCACTTCGCGGTCACAATTTTCCCCAATTCAACACTCAAAGTACCCGTGTGACAAAGTACCCCGCTCTCCCCTACTTGTAAATAAAATATTTTTCTTTGTCCCTTAAGCGAGGTTGGCACTATTAATTTTAGAGACAAACCTCATTGAATAATGAGGAAAGAGAAAGAGAATGAAGAAATGACAGTCTTAGCTTGGGTAACTCGTGGTCTATTCACAACATACAAGTGGTGAGGGGTACAGGGAATTAATTTTCAAAGTCTATTAATTTTAGCCAGAGGAATATCTGATGGTGTCCTATATAATTAAATATTTTATTATAATTAATTACTGACTAATCTGATCTTTACAAATTGCTGACTTCTCCAAGCCTAACTACTACAAGCATTAGTGTGAAATGCCGGTTGATGACTTGATAGCAAGCATCATTTAATGATCTTGTATATGTATAAAATAAATCAAAATGTCAAAAGAGATTATATAAAATATTCAAAATAGTTATAACGCAAGGGCAAAAAATTGAATTATAATTTCGCAGCTCATTTTGAAACCCTAAGGAATTTATCTAATTAGATATTCGCTGGGCTGAGAATTTGGCTCAAGGCAAGACTGGTTAGTTTCTTTTTATTATAATACAGTATAAAAAAAAATCCATTCCTTCATTTTCTCATAGAATTCTCTAAGTAATTCAATTTTATTTTTCAAATACATTTTCCAATCATGCCTCCCAATAGGTAAAAATTGACTTAGAAAGGGGTATTAAAATTTTAAAAATGTGAGAGATAAACGTTTACAAAAATTAAGTCATCTCACGAATCAAACTGGTTAGTTGATTATAAAAAAAAAATTAAGGTAATAATTTGGGAAATAGAAAAAAATTAAATTAGAAATTATAGAGATACTCTTGTTTATGTTTTAAAAGATCTTGAGTAAATTATTCAATGCCTATGACCCGTGGCTCAGACAGAATATATATTAGTTCTCGTGCATTAGGTGGAGGAGTCGATTCCCGTCCCAAGCGGGAAAAATTTATTTAATTTGTTTTTTAAAGCTTTAATGGTTTGTATTATTATTATTAAGGAAGTTTTTTTTATCATAGACTACATTTTGTATTAATTATTTATTAAAAATAAAAAATACTGTACAACGTTTCGATTGTTTGTTCAGCAGTCGTTTTCAAGTACTGTGCACTTGCTCAGTCCGAAATAATTAATACAAAATGCGTTCTATAATTATTTCATTTGAATTGCCTTTGAAATAAATAAGGATGGGGTCTAAATGGCCTTAGATGCCGAAAAAGACCTCAGATCAAAAAAAATTATTAAATACAAAATAAAAATAAGACACCATCAGCTATCAATAATATTATTATTAATTAAAAAAAAAAACGCTTATTTTATTAATGATAACAACTAAATCCTAAACAACGAAAATCTAATTGGCAAATTTTTTTTCAACCCTTTAGCAAAAACAAACAAAAAATTACGGTAATGACTTCCCCAAGTCTTTCTCGTATACTATACAAATGCACGATTATACTAAAAAATCGACTTCGAGGTTTTGATGATTCCCATTTCACTTGTTTATATTTTTCTCTTACCTATACCTTGTATATGTTAATAAATACACAAAGTATTGGATTGATGACAAAAATTCGATGTCGAGATTTTAATGGAAATATACGTTTTGAGGTCCCTTGAATCCAAAATAGTTAGTCTTCTTGCAAAATGATCTGTCTGAGTGTGTGTGACTTTGAACAAAATATCTCAAAAACAAAAACAGC
The DNA here is from genome assembly GCA_023213315.1 of Euborellia annulipes. Classification (NCBI taxonomy): domain Eukaryota; kingdom Metazoa; phylum Arthropoda; class Insecta; order Dermaptera; family Anisolabididae; genus Euborellia; species Euborellia annulipes. The sequence goes on along the minus strand of JAKCPI010006637.1, from coordinate 130,940 downwards.
TAGGAGGTTGAAATTTTGAATTTAAGTTAGGTAGCTCTGTGAGACGTAACACGAAGTTTTGTATGATGTATTTTATAAAGATTTACTTCTATGAAGGGTTGGTCAGAGGAAAAAAAAAAAAAAACAATTTTTCAACCAGGTGAATGCGCTTTTATATTTAATTCGAACAAATATTGAAACTTTAGTAATTTCCAAACACTTTTCAATGGAGACCGTTTTGTATGAATGTTGTTTTGGTGTAAAGGCATGCTCAAAGAAAAAATAAACAATTTCCAAGGAAAATATAAAGAATTCAAAACTACACAAAACAAGTCATTGTACTGATTAGTATTTTTTTTTTTTTTTTTTTTTAATTTCTGTTTCTATTATTCATATTTATATTTATATTTTAAACTTTCTAGAGGTGAAGAGTTCAAACAAAAAAAAAAGATTTGTTTCCTTATTCGAAAGAAAATTAATTAAAATTTTGATATAGACCAACGACCTGACATATTCTAAGATTGGAGCTCTTCCTCTTTATCTAAAAAATGGACCATATAACACACACCATGGGTTCCATAAATTGAAAGAAGAGGAACTATTTTCTTCTTTCTTCGCCTTATTCCCGAGGTGCGGGGTTGGCAGGAAAAGGGGGTTTTTTGCGACCGGGAAGGAATAGAACAAGCCGGCCCGTCGCACGGTCTAAAGCCTGTTTGGATCGAATTGGTATCCAAATGGGTTAAATAAAATTATCGAACCCTCGACCCTTGATATAGAAAGCAGGCGCGCTACCAACTACGCCAAGTCCGAGGGCGTGTTTTAGTTAGTGATATATTTTTATTTATGAAATTAATAAATAAATTATCTTATCCTTTTATACCGGATTATTTTTAATTGGATAAGATAATATAATATTTTTTTTTTATTTATTTTTATTTTTTTTTTTTAGGTGTTAAATAAAATTGTTAGTGGACCTAAGATGTCAAATAGGTAAATACTGTAGTGTATATGTCATTAATAATTCAGGAAGTTGAAGGAGAGTAGTATGTTCTCCTCAGTGACGGCGCTAGCTTATTCTCAGTGAGGGGGCAGGGGTGGGGCAAACTTATCAACAGGGGGGCAGTCAATAAATATATAGGCTACATCAACAGAGAAACAAAAAATCTGGTGTGACTCGTGGCACCAGATTTTTTGTGTGACCTTAGGAACCGACAGAAGTTTCGGATTCGGCCAGTCTCGGCCAAATTTCATCCGAAATTTCGTCCTGTCCGAAACCTGAGTTTAAAAAGAGAAATTATGCTCGTATACTAAAAAAAAACGCCGAGTGAAATTCGCACTTAAAAAAAGGTCAAATGATTTTCGAAAGAGCAAAAATTGGAAATTTTACTAAAAAAAAGATGAATTTTGTATGGGAAATTTTAAGAAAAAGTTTAAAACAAGTTTCGATTTCGGTCGAAACTAAAATTGAAGCCAAAATTCGGTTTCGGCTGAAAATCTTGTTTCGGTCGGACTCTAGTCGACATAGGCGTATATTTAGTTTCCAACAGCACATAGCTTCCAATATTTATTTAAATAAAGTTATTTCAAAATTTTTTCAAAATTTCCTAAACAAAGAATTACAATAATTTATCGAGGCCAAATCCGGGGGAATCTGGAGGTATGGAAAATTTTTTGAAAATAAGCCACTGAAATCTGCGTTTTTAGCTATCCTGAGTCGTGAAAAAGATCAAACTTGATGAGGTTGAAAGGCCGGGGCCCCTGAGGAAAAAATTCCAAGAAAATGATTTTTTTTTAATTGAAATTTTAAGATTTGAGCTAAAAGGGCCCGGGCCCCCTGAGGAAAAAAATTCCAAGAAAATGTTTTTTTTTAATTGAAATTTTAACCATGAAAATTATTTTTAATTGGAATTTTAAGGTGGGAGCGCAATGAGCCCGGGCCTAGGGTTGGTCGAATCGATTTCGATTTTAATCGAAAATCGATTTTGAGCTTCGATTTTCGATTAAAATCGAAATCGATTCAGTGTTTTGAAAAAATCGAAAAAATCGATTTTTGACGGCCGATTTTCGATTTTCGATTTTCCAAGAAAGTGATTTTAGCGACATGATCTGTCCGTCTGTGTTCAATTTTAAGCTTGAAGGATTTGAGATATGAGGTTGGAATTTAAGATAGACACCCCTGGAGCGAGAAAATAAGCGGTTAATTAAAATTGGCCAAAAAGTATTAGTACTTTACTGAGGTAGTTTTTCAGGTTTTTTTGATTTTCTTAAAAATAGCCTCAACGATTTTGATTAAAATTCAAAAATCAATTATTTTTTAAATGCTCTTTAAAATGTATATTCTCATTTTGAAGTACACTTTACTCTTGTATTTCATAGGAAAGATAGGAGAATTTGTTGCAATGGTAACAAAATATAAATATTTCCCCATGTTTATAAATTTTAATCTTGGATTCAGCCCTCGGGGCTTGGTGTAGTGGTTAGCATGCTAACCTCGTATACCAAAAGTCGCGGATTCGGACCCCAGGCAGTCCGATGATTTTATTTAAGCCATTTGGATACCAAATGGCTTAAATAAGAATGCTTGGACCCCCCAATATGTATATTAATCAATAACGGATATCGTAAAAGTCTTATATGGCCTGAGTTGCCGAGAAGACTGTGTGAATGTGTGTGTGAATGAGAAAAAAGGGTGTTTTAGAAAAAAATCTTGAATTCAATTGTACCTTAAGCTTACTGTCGGAACCTAAATATATGTCCACACAAAAATCTGGTGTGACAAGCACAGAACACAACTTTCGCTTACTGAAGATAAGAGAAAGTTGTGCTGTGCGACGAGTCCCACCAGATTTTTTAAGAAATATAGAAGCTGATGTTTAGTTCTCTTGGTTTGTTAAAATTTACGTTATAACGTTAAAACTTAAGTTATAAACACTAAATATGTTATACCATATACAATGTGTTGGTTTTTAAAGAAGTGAATAAATTGATTTGGGCATCAGTGATGCAACGTTCTATTTTTCTTGTTCCACAAGCGCTTGGAAATCGTAAGCAGAACCTTAAAATCAACTTATGGCATAGGAAAGATTTTTTGTAAAAAAATCGAAAATCGATTAAAATCGATTTTTTTAAAAATCGATTATTTGGTTTCGATTTTAAAAATCGAAAATCGAAAATCGATTCAGCCTCCGAATCTACCAACCCTACCCGGGCCCCAGGGGATATAGCCCCCCTATCTGCGGCCCTGGTCACACCACCAGCACGTACAGGGAAATATTTTCAGTTTTGGTTGGAGGCTTCCTCACTATCTCCTGAGAAATAGGAAAGCCCAGAAATTTTTCTGAAAGATATTGGCTATGCACAGAATTTCTCAAAATCAGTATCAATTTCTCCTGAATCACTTGAGCTTGATTCATAGCTGGTGGATTTACACTTGTACTCGAAGAAGAAAATTTTTTTAGATTGGGGCTCAATAAAGTTTTGTTTTTTTTTTAATTTAGGTCTTTTCGGCATCGAAGGCCGATTGGTAAAGTTATCGATATTTTTTTCTTTTCGATGACATCTTAATGGCACAAAAGAAAGACAAAACTTGACAAAAACTGAGGAACAATTTATTTTTAAATAAGATTTAAAAAAACTTTCTTTTTCCATTGAAAAAAAGTAAACTAATCTTTTTTGAAAGAAATTAAATTTTTTTTTTGTTTTCGGGTGGGGGGAGAATCCCCGGTCTCTTTTCCTTTCATGGTTGTTGTAAAAATTAGTAAATGATAGTAAAAGTTTTCCTTGAGCGCTCATTTAGAATGTGGTTAGTACCTGTTTATTAAGAGAGATAGCGCTACTGTAAGCAACTTTAAGGTTTAGTTGAGGATAATGTATATGTATATTAAATAGAAATGATAAAAATATATGTAGGTAAGTATGTATATACGTTCTATAGAAATTCAAAATTTTCAATGCATCTATTTGAAATTAAGTACACATATAGTAACCGGATAATTTTAATTGAAAATTTTTTGTTAAAGATTGTTTTTACTTTCTCGTACCTCTATATATGTTAATATACATAGAGAGAAATGTATTTGTTTCATGTCAAAAATTCGATGTCGAGATTTTGATAGATATACACGTTTTTTTAATGACACCTCGTATGATTTAGTTTTGATTTTTTATCAAAATTGACCAAAATTTGTCTATTTCTAGGTCTGTTGATTATTTCCAAAAGCATGAAGGAATTCAGCTGAGGTTCGAAATAAATTTCAAAGAATAAACCAACTGGCTTTAAAATAGAGTATTTTATCATAATATAACAAAAAAATTGAAAATTTCAGATAATTTTTGATATAAACTTTTTAAGTAAAGTACTACTTCCAAGTGACGTATTTACTCTAAAAGTTGATAGGAAATCTACGGAAATTTTAGTGTAAGGAGCACATATTTTCCCAAGTTTCATCAATTTAGCTGCTTTGGTTTTTAAGAAATCGTGTGGGGTTACAGTACTCACCACGCATACCCACACGTCACACACACAGACATAATGTCCAAAATGGTTTTTCCTGGACCCCAAGTAAGGTCTATTCATAACGGTTGAAACATCAAAGTCTTAAATGGCCTAAGTTTCCGAAAAGACTGTGTGACAGGTGTGTGTCTGTGAGTGTGAATGAGAAAAAAGTGCGAATGTTTTTAAAACAAAAAAATAAAATTTAATATATTGACGGAAACTAAACATATGCCTACACAAAAATTCTGGTGTGACAAGCCCAGAACAGTAGCGTATCCAGGTGGGGGCGAAGGGGGGCGCTCGCCCCCCCCCGCCCCAGGCGCATCAAGCTTTTGGCGCCCCTCGCGATCCGGCTTTCCCCCATAATCTCCGGCTTTTTTTTGAAATTTCATAATAAATTCATTTTATACCACAAATCAGGAGAAAAATTACAAAAAAATAGATCAAACGGGATTCGAATACTAAAAAAAAAGGTCGAGCGAGATTCGTATACTAAAAAAAAAAAAAAAAGGTCGGTCGAAAAACGGCGCCCCTGTTGAACTTCGTGCCCTCCGCCCTGAAAGGCTAGTTACACCGCTGGCACAGAACACAACTTTCTCTTACCAAAGGTAAGCTCTGCGACTATTCACACCATATTTTTAAACATCTTTTGATGGATTCTTTAACTATTTTCAAAAATCTCTTATCTTCAGCGACAAAGTGATTTATCTGAATTTGTTATTGCATTTGCAATGCAACAAAAACGAATGAATGAGCTGTTCGTTATTTTTGGAGTCGTTTTAAAAACTCACATTATCTCCACTCCTGTGTAGCGCTTTATTTTTAAGTGAGTCATTTTGCTTATATCGAGTTTCCTAGTGACTAAATCACCTTTTTTTTTTCTTCTTTTATGGATAAAAGAAACTTTTGAGAAACAAATTAGAATGTGGGAAAAAATTCGATTTGTTTACGGATCAATAAATAAATAATAGATAGAGCTATCTATCATAGTTTAATCTATTTAACAAAGATTTTCTAGGTTATAGTATTATTTATTTAATTTTTTTTTTTACAGATGTATTAATAGAGGTGTGGTTATGCCAGTTATCAGATATTTATAGGAAATAAACGATTTTAACCTTAGAAGTGAAGAAAGCCGCCTTCAGTACGAGCCACTGAGTATGAATAAGAAAATGAGAGTATAGTATTAGGATCAAAAGACAAGACTGGCAGAATTTAAACAAATTTTAAGCATATCTAACTGTTGGCCTGAAATTTAAGTATATCTCGTTAAGGAGGTTTTAAATTACAAAAAGATAAAAAAAATAAATTAAAAAATGACACCCTCGCACATACGGACAACCTGCACTGCTTAAGAATGCAGTCTCTCCTGGCCACTGAATATAAATAAATAAATAAACTTATTAACAATACAGGAAGTCCTCGATATCTTTTTAAAAATTTGTTTTGTCTTTTTTTAGGTATAAAAGGTAAATTAGATCCAATCTTTATTTAGTTCAAATAATTGGCGGTGATTTGATTAAAAAAATCCAAATTTATAATTCAAAACAGTAAACAAATCGTTATTTATTTGATTTCGTTATTAATTAAAAGAAAGCCACCTTTATTTGGAAGCTGGTCCACAAAGTATGAAATGAAAATAAAAGAAATTGCAATTTATTTTTAAATTGCGTGATTTAATGACGTATACATATATTTAATGTCGGAGTGAAATTTTTAAGAAGATAAGACGAATAGTACTATTGTCTCCAAAAATGAGTCTAAATTTTTGCCCAAGCATATTGTCGCTTGCATCACGTTAAAATTAAAAATTGAGATACAACGGTATGATATTTTGAAACATCACGAACTTTAAACAGCTCTCCTGAAAAATGATAGAAATTGAGCTACGCCACTACGTGATTCATGCGACGATATATGAAGATTATTCAAAAGAAATTTTAACAATTCTAGACCCTCGGGCGTGGTGTAGGGGTTACCGTGCTAACCTTCTATACCGAGGGTCGCGGGTTCGAATCCCAGGCAGTCCGATGATTTTATTTAAGCCAATTGGATACCAAATGGCTTAAATAAGAATGCCTGGACCCCAAATATATATATTATTAAATCGTCAAAGTGTAAATGGCCTAAGTTGCCGAAAAGACTGTGTGAATGTGTGTGTGAGTGTGAATGAGAAAAAAGTGTAATTGTTAAAAAAAAAAAACAATTCTAGTTAGCAGAATAGAAGCCTGAAAAATTTGTAAGTACCTTTTTTTAAAATTTGAAAGAGTTATAATTTCCTCGTGAATTGGATGGGGATTTCAAAAAAAAAAAAAAATAGTTTCATAATTGTGCCAAAATTGTATCATGGTTAGAAGTTAAAATTAAAAAAAAAACGTCATTTTTTCAAAGGTGTTATTACCCTGATTTTTTTTCCTAGAAGCTACCATCAGCCCCCAAACATATCCAAAATTCAATTCAATCAAGGCAAAAAAATTATAATTTTTGATTTTCACATGATTTGTTAAGCAAGTCCCCTTTAAGGGCGAAAAATATCAAAATCGAGTAGTAAAAAAATATATCGAAAACGTAGACAGAGAAAATGTATGAAAAATAAATAGAAAAAAAATACCTTAAAAATAACATTACAAAAGGAAGTACAAATTTATAATTGGACAAATGATGTATTAAATCCATCCTTATTAAAAAAAAAAAAGTAAATACAATTTTAATGAAAAAAAGGTGAGTTTTAACCTTGGGTTATGTCATCAAGAAAAAAATCACATATTTATATATTTTAATTTCTTATTAGAATAAATGTATTTATTATTTTTTTTTAGAATAAATTTTCTTTAATCTCAGCATCCCCCCGATAGTGGTTCAGTTATTTATTGATATCTATTGAATATATAGAAAGCTTTTTGTTTTTAATAATTTAATTTATGATTTGATCAGTAGCGCTGCATAATTTACTGACCTAGCCTTGAGGATGACGCTAAACAAGGACAGAACCTCAACAAAGGTTAGATTGAAACAAAATTTTCTTTCAACATTTATCTCTATTAAAAATTATGAAGAGATACCAATAAAAATTTGTTATAAATTTAATTCAAAAACGTGAATAAAAAAAATATCTAAACAAGGAATTGAAAATCGTAGTAGGAAAGGTCAGTAAAAAAGATAAAATAAGCAAATAAATATAAAAAAGAATAATAAATTTTAAGTATAGATAAATAAAGTTGTAATTCAACTTGTTCATTTAAATAAATAAAAAACTTTTTACTTGACTTTATGTCGTAAGTTAAATAGTATTTAATTTCATGTTTGTTTTGTGAAAGAGGCGGTTAGTTTAAAAAAGGCTCAATCTTAATTTACTCGTCCCACAAAATTTGACCGCCATCTTTTTAATTATGCAACTTGAAAAATTGAAAAAAGAAATCTGATGTGACTGATCGCACAGCACACAACTTTCGCTTACCTTCGGTAATCGAAAGTTGTGTACTGTGCTTGTCACACCAGATTTTTTGTGTCGACATGTATTTAGTTTCCGACAGTAGGGTACATTCGATTTTCAAGATGTAAAATTTATATGTGAAAATATTTATATTTTGTTACCATGGCAACCATTTCTCCTATAACTTTTCTATGGAGTACAAAAGTAAAGTGGTCTTCAGAAGATTTCAATGACAAAATGAGAATATACATTTTAAAGAGAATTTAAAAAATAATTGATTTTTGAATTTTAAAAAAAATCGTTGGAGCGAATTTAGAGAAAATCGAAAAAAACTGAAAAAGTGCATCAGTAAAGTACTAGTACTCTTTGGTCGATTTTGTTCAAAAGCTTCGTGTCACGTCCCATGGGGGTGCCTAACTTAAATATAAAATTTCAACTTCCTAGCTCTTTTCGTTCTTGAGATATTTTGTTCACAGACACACACACAGCACAGACACACAACACAGACAGACCATGTCGCGAAAACCACTTTTTTTTTATTCAGGGGACCTCAAAACGTGTATATCCATCAAAATCTCGACATCGAATTTTTGACATGAATCCAATACTTTCTCTCTCTATATATTAACATATATAGAGGTAAGAGATAGTAAAAATCACTGACAAATATTTCCTAGTCAAATTAAATTTTGATCGGGTGGAGCTTTTACAGAAGAAGAAGGTTACTGATGTTTTCTAATTTCTAAAATTAAAAACAGTAAAATTTGGAAAAAATTTTAATAGAAATTTTGCCTTTGAACAAAATACCAGAACAATATACGTATCTGGGTCACGGCCTACTATATTGTATTAAAAAAAATATTTTTGTGTTAGGTATTTTTAAATATGAGTTTCCCCTGAAAAAATCATATAATTATAAAAAAAGGTTTTTGGAAAAAAAAAGGGTTTTCCCCACCTTCTCTTATGCCTACTAGAGGAAAAAAAGTATCACGTTTGCTTAATTTTGATGACAAGAGGGGGAGAGGGTGCTTAATCACCTGATTAAATAAATATTTTCAAAAGAAAAGTTTTTCTCTAAAACAAATCAAAGAAACGAAATGTTTACGTAAGCAAGGAAGAAATGACGATTGTTCATTATTGCTGACAAGGGGGAGGACGCAAAACAGCCACAAATTTGCTTACGTAATATTTGAATGGCTTCTAGTTTAATAATGTGAGAGTGAATATAAAAAATAAATAAATCTCTGAATTCAGTGCGTCAAAAATTTATTTCAATTGAATTCGCTACCAAACAATTGAAATAAATAGAGATGGGGACTAAATGGCCTTCGAGGCCGAAAACAAAAATAATTTTAGATTTCGTGATCCCATTGACAGAATTTTTTTCTCTTGACGATCTAATAAGTTGAGTATCAACAAAATCGATTTTTTTAACGAAACTTCCTCTTTTATAAAACTACTACGAATAGGTAAATAATAAAAAGCCGGAGAAAGTAAAAAATTTTCTTTGTGAATTAGTTAAATATTAAGAAATAGAGTTGCTGATATAAAGAAAAATATTTTAACAGTCAAACGACGTACAGGGAGGCTAATATTTTCGTGACCGGATAAACGATTCACAGGATCCGGAAGATTTGCCAGCAACTCCTATTACAATACTAATGGCTGTTGTTAACACTACTATAGGATATTACAAAGGAAATTGATTTTAAAATTAGAAAATTTTAGAAGATAAATATCAATTTATATTTTGACGCAAGAAAGGTGTTGAGTTTGTTTTAATGAATTGCCAATGAAAAGCAAGATGACAGTTATAAAGGGTTATCGTAATTTTTTTATTTTTCCTTATATTCTGATATAATATATATTATTATTATTATCTGATATAAATTATGAAAATAAATGCTTCCGGAAATCTAGTTCACTTATCGTGTGTATAAATAATGGAGGTTTGCTATTTCATTTAAAAAAGTTAATTTAAAATTGAAATAAGCCTAGGAAGGTATTGGATTAATTGATTTTACTAAAATACAACTTGAGAAGGCGAATAGCGTAGGCCACTTTTTGAAGCCGCGACCCCTTTGCAACCCAAGTCATTTAAGGTGCTTTTTTTTTTTATTTTTTTTTTTAAAAAAAAAAATTTTTTTTTTAAAAAAAAAAAACCTTTTTTAAATTTAAAAAAAATTAATTTTTTTATTTAAAAAAAATTTGGGTGGTTTCAAAATTGGGGGAAATTTGGGGGGGGGGGTGGAAAAACCCCCAAAATAACCCCCCGAGACGCGCACGCACCTTTAGATTTTAACTAATGAATTTTTTTAAATTTAAGAAAAAATGTCACCAGTTGTTTTAATACAATTTCGGTCGCATAGTTGTTTGTTGAATGGTTTTGTTTATTGCACACTTTTATGATGATGCAAAATAATACAAACTCAACAAATTTATAAATAATGTAGTTTGTAGTTTTTTTTTGCGGTATAAAGGCGAGAAAAAAAATATTCCAAAAGCAATTTTAAATTAATGAAATAATACTGGCTGCCATTCGTCTGAAATATTTCTTTCTCGACTTCCAAAATAAATAAAGTTTGCCCTCCCACTCTCACAAGCAAAGGTTGAAATGTCGCCACTTACAACTAATTAATTCGTGGCCCTATCAAGTACCTCAATGGACAAATAAACTAAGAAAACAGCAATAAGAAGTTTTTCTAATTAAAATAATTTTAAATTCCCTCTGAGATGATAATTTATGAATAAATTTTTCTCTTTATTTACTATTAATAAATGAAAAGGAAAAGTATATGCATACAACTTGCAAAGTTGAAAAAATCATACCAGAGATATTTGCTCTGTGTGTGTTGTTGACTCACTCGCTAGCTTTACTATGTCGTGACCTCGTTTGGATGGAGAGTCCTAGAGGCACGCAAACAGTTTAGGAACTACAACTCTTGCCCAGAGTGCATTTGCTCTCAATCATTTGGTAAAATATTTATCAAGAAAAAAGAAAAAGAAAACGGTTTTTTTTTATTTAGCCTTTGTTATCTCGAATTGGAGGAGATAAAATCAAATTTTTTGAAGTCTGACTAAAATATTCAGATAATCGAAGTTTTTTGAGAAGGAAAAAATCTTGGTCTCTAGATATAAAATTCTGAATTTGTCATTTGTAAGAAAATAGAACCAGTGGTATATTGAGAAAGAAAATGTGACGAAAAAAATAAGCAAGGAATCAAAAGCACTATGTTTTATGCATTCAAAAAAAAACACCCTGTAGACTATTTATTCATAATACACAATTAGGTAAGTGAAACTTCTACCTAAAATTAACATGGTTAAATATTTTTCGAGATCTATATATTTGAATAAGATATTAGTATTCAAAAAATCTCGATTCGGACTTTAACTGAGTCATAGATACTATATTTAACAAGACCCAGGATCTCCAGCCTTTTCGGGGCATCGGTGTACTGACCATTACACCAGACCACTGGACCCGCGACCTACACCAACAAAACTCACTTCTTGTTTGTTGGTAAAATGCAAGGTTAACTCGCATATCTGGGGAAGTGTGTTTTGTTGGTGTAGGTCGAGGGTCCAGGTCGGGGGCCTGGTGCAATAATCAGCAGAGCGATGCTTTTGGCCTCATCAACAAAAAACATCAAGTCTTGTTAAATAGGAAATATCGCCTGCTTAGAATCATAGTGGGGAAAGTCAGAAATTCAACAATTAGAGAAATCCCTGACATGGCAAAGAAAATAAGTACTACCAGTCCCAGCTAGGGCAGCTCGTGGTCGCCATCCACGTACCCACAAGATGTGGGCCCCTGAGCAATAAAAAAAAATTGAAATTTTCTCCAATTTTTACTTTCTCTTACCTCTATATATGTTAATGTATAGAGAGAGAAAGTATTGGTTTCATGTCAAAAATTCGATGTCGAGATTTTGATGGATCTTCACGTTTTGAAGTCCTCTGAATCCAAAAAAGTGATTTTCGCGACATGGTCTGTCTGTGTGTGTGCTGTGTGTCTGTGAACAAAATATCTCAAGAACGAAAAGAGCTAGGAGGTTGAAATTTTATATTTAAGTTAGGCACCCCCATGCGACGTGACACGAAGCTTTTGAACAAAATCGGCCAAAAAGTACTTTACTGATGCAATTTTCAGTTTTTTTTTCGATTTTCTCTAAATGTGCTCCAACGATTTTTTTTTAATTCAAAAATCAATTATTTTTTAGATTCTTTTTAAAATGTATATTCTAATTTTGTCATTGAAATCTTCTGAAGACCACTTTACTCTTGTACTCCATAGGAAAGATAGGAGAAATGGTTGCCATGGTAACAAAATATAAATAGTAGTAATTGAATATTTGATTATAGCTGTAGCTGTATTGTATTTGGGATAATAAGGAATAATTTCCCAAGAAGAATGCAGCCAAATTTATTTCATTAGATTTTAATAAAAAATACTAATCACTTGCTGACGTTTCGGTTCGGGTTTATAGCTCCGATGATGGTTCAAACCCGAACCGAAACGTCAGCAAGTGATTAGTATTTTTTATTAAAATCTAATGAAATAAATTTGGCTGCATTCTTCTTGGGAAATTATTTCTTATTATCCTGAATAAAATATAAATATTTTGCCATACTTGTAAATTTTACATCTTGAAAATCGAATGTACCGTACTGTCGGAAACTAAATCCATGTCGACACAAAAAATCTGGTGTGACAAGCACAGTACACAACTTTCGATTACCGAAGGTAAGAGAAAGTTGTGTGCTGTACGCCAGTCACACCAGATTTTTTTTTAGAATTTAAGAATTTCTCTTATTTTTCTCTTCAATACACTGTCTTGATGTAAAATTCATTATTATTATTATTATTCTATTCCTTTGATAAAAAATAAATGCCTGTTCAAGAGAGGTTTGTTATTTTTTTATTTAGTTGCCGAGAATATAAAAAGGAAATGGAGAGAGGAAATTTCATTTGTGGGTGGCTTAAATTAAATGCGTTATTATCGAAAACCGAGGGGAGTTAGAGGGGGGGGGGTGGAGCAGATAAATCGTCTGAATCGCTTGACAGCTCTCTTATAAATCATGAACGCGTACAATCCACACTCGCAAGTGGAAAAAAATATTAAATAGACAACAAAAAAAAATAAGATGCTCAATCAGTTTTATGAAATTTTAATTAATTTAAATCCTTTTTTTCAAAAGGAGATTGTATCTAGTATAAAAGTTATGGTTTCTTTGTCGTTAATTCTATCATTATTAAATAAGAAAAAAATGATTAAATGAATCAGAATGTGAAAGAAATGCGGAGTGAATAAATTTTGATTTAATTATTCCAGTTCTTCCCTCTTAAATATAGAATAATTAGAAAATTAAAATTTTTTTTTGTTTGCTTCCAATCCTGAGCGAAAAATATACTTGCCGGTAGACAAAAAATTTTTTTTAGCTATCATGTTGGGTTAATCTTTTTTTTTTTTAATTGATTTTCCAAAATATGTGCCGGAAAAAAACTCTAGACGCCAGTGACTAAGAGAACAATGATGTCTCAAATTGTCTACTAGCAAATTTCCAAGACCCAGGACAAAATTTCTCAGACGTTCAAACAGCATGTGCTGTGTGTCTTAAATTTGGGTTCAAGTGAGTAAGTTTGAATGCCTTCTTCAAACCTTAATGTCGACTAATTTTGACAGCTGAAACAGGACACCCCTCCCAGGAATAGTGTAATGAAATAGAAAGAAATTGCAAGTTGACATTTAAAAAAATCGATTTTTTTGAAAAATGAATCAATTTCTTAGATCATAACTCCGTTCCCAATTGAAAAGGGCTTTTTTATCCCTTAGTCCACCCTCCGCGAAAGCGTAGAGGTCCTGGTTCGACTCCAGGGGGTGCAATTTTGCCCAATCTTAATCACAAACATATCTCGCAAATTTTCTATCTTAAACGATATATTTATTGACTGGCTAATGAACCGTCTATTTGAGCATTGATTGAAAAAATTCCATCCTTTTCAAAAAAGGCTCTACCTAGTTGACATATATTTAGATTCCAATAATACGGTACATTTGAATTTCAAGATGTACGATCTAATATAAACCTAGGAAAATATTTATATTTTGTTATCATGGCAATCATTTCTATCTTTCTTATCAAATACAAGAGTAAAGTGTTCTTCAGAGAATTTCAATGACAAAATGAGAATATACATTATAAAGAGCATCTAAAAAATAATTGATTTTTGAATTTTAATCAAAATTCTCCTTTTTCTTTTGACCTCGTCTTATTCCCGCGATGCGGGGTCGGCGGACCTCAGTCTTTCCCTCCAATCCTATCATGCGTTTTGCGACCGGAAGAAATAGAACGGGCCGGCCCGTCGCACGGTCTGTCGCCAGTTGAAAAGAGGAAGGAAGAGACAGAAGGACTGACTCTCCCAGCTCGGGTAGCTCGTGGTCGCCATCCACGTACCCACAAGATGTGGGCCCCTGAGCGAGAATTTTAATCAATATTGTTGGAGCGAATTTTGAGAAAATAGAAAGAAAAAAAACTTGAAAAGTACATCAGTAAAGTATTAGTACTCTTTGGTCGATTTTGTTTACTGGTAAAAGTTACGTGACACTAACTTAAATATAAAATTTTAACTTCTTAGCCTTAGCTCTTTTAGTTCTTGAGATATTTTGTGCATCAAGGAACCTCAAAACGTGTATATCCATCAAAATCTCGACATCGAATTTTTGACATAATAACAATACGTTCTCTCTATTTATTAACATATAAGTAAGAGAAAGTAAAAATCATACAGACTTAATTAAGAATTTAAATAAATATTTGCTTTTAAGGCGTTATAATTAAAATATTTTGTAGGGTATTTATAATTAAAAGTGATCTTGTTTTCATTTACGTTTTATGGAATGCATAGAAACATTAATTAAATTTATAATGGAAACAAAATTAAATAAATAAGTTGTATCAAACTCGTATAGAGAAAGAAAAAAAAAACTAAGAGGGATTTGATTGCAAAAACTAGATTTGTGCAATTTTCAAGAGATTAAAAAAGTAATCCCGAAAGTAGAAGCGAGTCTTGTTTCTTATCACTCTTTGCTTCTGGACTTAACCCCTTTGACTTCTGTTATTTATAACCGCAGGCCTACATTTAAAAAAAAAAGTAAAAAGGAGACATGCAGTTTATTTCCTAGCCGATAAATCATAGCCCAAATAAGATCTGTAAAATTAAATTTTTTCCTATTTTACTCCTAGGCGTTTTAGTTTTTTTAACTAATATATCAAGTAATGATAGTAATTATAATTTTTTTGTTATTGAATCATAGAAATAGCTCTAAATAACATTGGCAAGTATAATGCCCAGGTGTTTATAAGGACTCTGCTGCTATTACCATATTTTATGACGCTTTTTCATCTACAAAGGTCAGTTAGAGTGAAATAAAATTAATTACTAAATTAAAAAAAAAAAAAAAACTTTTCTATTAGGATTTAGAATTAGTTCAAATGACAAAGACAATCGTTAACAAATCATTTTGTCAATTTATGGTAATTTTTATATTTTTATTTTAAATCTTTGAACAAATGAAATTTTTTTTTCCTTATTGATATTCCATTAAAGCAATTGAAAATGGATTTTTTTTCTCTCTTAATATACCATAGATATTATAATAATTTTGTCATAAGTACTCTCGCACCTGTGCATGTCTTAATTTCTCTTAGAGAACATTCGATTGACAGATTTTTAATCAAAAACTCTGTTATACAGGTCTCGACATCGAATTTTTGACATGAATCTAATAATTTCTCTCTCTCTTATATCTCTCTATAACTTATATAGAGGTAAGAGAAAGTAAAAAAATCTGGTGTGATGGCGCACAGCACACAACTTTCTCTTACCTTCGGTAATCGAAAGTTGTGTTCTGTGCTTGTCTGACCAGAATTTTTGTGTCGACATGTATTTAGTTTCCGATAGTACGGTTCATTCGATTTTCAAGATGTAAAATTTATAAGTATGGCAAAATGGGAACCATTTCTCTTATCTTTTCTATGGAGTACAAGAGTAAAGTGGTCTTCAGAAGATTTCAATGACAAAATGAGAATATACATTTTATAGAAAATTTAAAAAATAATTGATTTTTTAATTTAAAAAAAAAATCGTTGGAGCAAATTTAGAGAAAATCGAAAAAAAACTGAAAAAGTGCATCAGTAAAGTACTAGTACTCTTTGGCCGATTTTGATTAAAAGCTTATTTTTCCTGTCCCGGGGGTGCTTTAACTTAAATATAAAATTTCAACCTCCTAGCTCAATTCCTTCATGCTTAAAATTGAACACAGGCACACCCACACACCTAAACACACACACAGACAGACTATGTCGCGAAAACCACTTTTTTGGATTCAGGGGACCTCAAAACGTGTATATCTATCAAAATCTCGACATCGAATTTTTGACATGAATCCAATACTTTCTCTCTCTATATATTAACATATATATAGAGGTAAGAGAAAGTAAAAATTCTTTCCATTCAATAATAAATGATAATCTTAATAATGTTGACAAATGTCAATAATGTGATAACTTAAAAGTCAAGGGGAGTGGGTTCGAATCCCAGACAATCCGATGAATTTATTTAAATCATTTGGATTTCAAATGGTATAAATTAATATATATATATTAATTGATAAGTGTCGTTTATAGTCTAAATCGCCTAAGATGCCGAAAAAATATTTTTTATCATAGTGATTATTTGATTATTTTTATTTTGTTGTATCAACTCGTTAGTTGCTGAAAATAATGAAATAATTTTTTTTTTCCTATCTAATAAATTTTTTATAAGTAATAAATTTTTATCGTTGATTGGCAATAGGTTAAATCAAAAAGTGATATTCGAGGTGAAAAATGAAATTTTAGCAAGGCAAGCAATAGATATTTCATTTCATTAATTTGCGGTGGGGAAAAAAAAAGATTTTTAGAAAGGTAACATTATCTAAGCCAAGATAACTATGAATGGGAAGACATCAAATCCGCAATTTGGGAAAATTTCACCTCTACATTTTATCTTTCATTCCTGAAGAAAAATATTTTTCTCAAATCTTATTTTCACGCCCTAGGGGGGTGCCTAACTTAAATATAAAAAAATTTCAACCTCCTAGTTCAATTCCTTCATGCTTTAAATTGAACCCAAACAGACATACATACAGACAGACCATGTCGGGAAAACCATTTTTTTTGGATTCAGGGGATCTCAAAACGTGTATATCCATCAAAATCATGACATCGAATTTTTGACATGAATCCAATACTTTCTCTCTCTATATATTAACATATATATAGAGGTAAGAGAAAGTAAAAATTCAAATCCGAATTGAGATTAGTTCTATATAAAAAAGATGCGGTAACTCACCCCAGTAAAATTCTAAGTGGACTAATCATATCTTACTTTTCTACTTAATGAAAAAAATCCCTACAAAATTCTGCAAGGGATTCGATGGGTTCCTAAGTTTCCCAGTGTTATTATTATCTGTTTATGAGAGCTTCGAAATCTTCAAAAATTAATTCCGCCCCGGTAATAAGAAATTTTGAGAAACAAGTGGGAGGGTTTAAAAAAAAAAAAAAGATAAAAAATAAAAAACTAATTTTTTTTTCAATGACATCTACACTCCCCCTCCCCCTTTCAACAGCTTATATTCTCCCTCTACCCTTAGTGAAATACAAAATATTTAATTTCATATTCAAAAGAATCGTTTTTCGCAGTCAAATTATTTGTTTCTATCATTTTTTTTTTCAACGATAAAATGCAAAATAATTACCTTTAATAAGACTCTCAAGAGGGTGTGCTGGTTGACGGTGAGGTCAGGGTGGGTTGCACTATATTAATTATTCACTTTGATTCACTTTAAACACAATTAAAAAAGAGAGCAGCCTCTCCGCCTGTCGCCTGGCAACGCGCTCGACTGAACGAGAGACGTCTCTGTTTGTATAGGAATAAATAGATGAAAATAACAATTCCCTTTTTATTAAAAGTAAAAAAATATATTTTTCTCTAATCTAACTATATTTAGAGCTGGAAAAAAATGTCAACAAGTGATTTGGAATATTCCAAGGCCTTTCTTAATAAAATCAACCCTTCGTCTCCCCTAACCAAAATATAATCAACGCTATTTTTTGAATGTTTTGTATTTATTTAGCTTCGATTTAGCTCAAATAAATTTAAAAAACATTTTTTTCAATTTTTCAACCCCTTATCCAATCCTAATAAATAAAATAATTAACAATGCGATCGCCTTCGGCGAGTTTCGCGTCTAGTCAGAAATAAATTAAAACCCTGAGAAACTTCCCTGGATCCGCCTTTGGGTTTTACCCATAGTATAATTTTCTAGAATGAGTCTTACTTTAGGCCAGTGGTTTCCAAACTTTACTGTTACAACGCCTCCCTTAAATAATATTTAATCATATGTCGCTCCCTCCCCACACATTTAATAAAATAATACAAAAACAAAAATTTTTAATACTAAAAAATATATTTTTTTTTTTTTATTGATTCATATTTATTATTTTAATTAAAAACTCCGTCCCAGAATCTTCTAAATTTTATTATTTTATTTATAAAACTAGCAATCATTTGGAAAATTGATCTCGGTGGCCAATGTTCGCGCCTCCCCTTAGACTAGTCCGCGCCTCCCTAGGGAGGCGCCGCGCCTCACAGTTTGGAAAACGCTGCATTAGCCAATCACTCTTGGGTGCCGGGGGAACCACTGCATTAGATATGAACGATTAGTCGGCTATTTTAGAGTTAAATTTTAAAAGAAATATTTTCCTAATTTTTTTTTATACATTACCTATCCCAAACGATTTATTTTTGAGAAATTTCAGCTGATTCAATGAATCAATAAAAATATCAATAGATTCCTTTTTTACATATCACCACTAACATCGTTAAATAAATATTTAATTTATTGAAAATTATTTATCATACCTCAATTATTTATTGTATTAATATTTTAACAAAAACCTCCATTGTAGTTTTGATAATATTCACGCAGAGGAGTAACTGACCCTCACAATGTTAGCTGCACAGACCTTGAAATTAAATAATTTATTACATAATTTTAATATCCATTACACATATATATAAAGATGAAATAAAAATCTTTTATAGTGCGAATAAAAAATTCAACTTAAAGAATTAAAAAAAAAAAAAAAAAAAAAAAATTATCAAAAGATTAACATGGAGAGATTGTTAGGATTCTCAGCTCACTTTCTCTTGAGTCATTTTTATAAACAATTAAACATATTAATAACTTTACGCGATAGAGAGATGCATGGTTGTCAAATTTTACAGTTTTTTCTTAGTTCCTTTAACTTGTGAAGAATTTTTTGGTATTTGGACTCAATATCCTTCCTGAAAAAGAGTAAATGAATAATTGCTAGGTTAATAAGGAAAAAATAAAACAAATTTTAAAATAATTCATATTTTCAGTTTACTCCTTTGAAAGTTAAAGTTACTCCAACGAATAAATTGACAGTGGCGTCATTTGGGGGGGGGGGGGGGGCAGGGGCATTTGCCCCCCCCACCCAAAGGCTTTGATTTTTATATATCTATATTATTCTTAAATAAAATATTACAAAATATATCTACTAGTACAGCGGTTCTTAACCCGTGGGCCGCGGACTGATTGGAACCTGGACGCGGATGTCTAATGAAAGATAAAAATTATTACTTATAATTAGAGAGCGGAAAAAAGTCTTTTGAATTTTGTCAATTTTGAGACTTTTCCAGGTTTTCTTCACTGATTTTCCTTTTGATTTCATTTGTTTTCGCCCACAAGGGACTAAATTAATTTCCAATTACAATAAAACTAGAAATTTATTATTTAGAATCTTTTATTGCTTAAAATTACCTTAAATAATACATAATTAATAGAACGAATAGGAATAGATTAAATTGTTTCATTTGTCAAAGTTCTTTAGCATAAATCTGTTCAGACTGCTATTTCTTTTCAATTTCAATTTATTTGTCAATCGTTATTATTATATTATAGGTATATTATTATTTATTTTTCAGTTCGATTATATAAAATTATATTTAACAAATATGTGAGTAGTTTAGTGTTTGTTCAAATCCAAATCTAATTCAAATGAATAGGTCTCGAAAATTATCTAAATAAAATTATATACAAGGTGTCCGAGTTATCAAAAGAAATTGTACAGTGCTTCAAGGCTGTATTTCTACTTCTCCATATTATAACATGACAGTGACTTTTTAGAGACTTTTTTTTTGCCAAAAACAGACTCTTTATCAACTATTTGGCTAAAAAGAATAGACTTTTTTCCGAAAATCGCTAGACCAAAAATCGACTGAGTGCGCCGAGCCTTATTTCTTTCATTCCTAGCTTTCGTCTGTAAGGCCAAGATAGAAGATTTTCCAAATATTATAAGTACTATTTAAAAAAAAATTACAAATGCCAATCCTTTATCTCTCCTCTAATCTAAAAATCTAATAAAATTTATTTTTCATATTTCATATTTAACGATTAATAAATTAAACCCTCTCCCCCGCCCCCGCCCCGGCCCCTTTCTTCATTTTAATATTGTTATTTCGAACTTTTATGAGTCCTTGAGAAACAAAGAAAACAATCTTTATCAAAAGCTTTACATTAAGAAGAGACAAACAAGTCTCGATTCCTATTACTTTTTTATGTTCTTTTAAGAAATTTGACTTTTTTTAATAAATGGCTTTTACGTCAGACTTCAAATTAAAATAAAATTTTCTATAAGAAAGTATTTATATGAACGAGACTTGGTTAAAATTCCTTTAAAATACATGAGAAAAAAAAACAATCATTATAAAAATTAAAATATCAACAACTTCCTTAAGATTATTCATAAATTCTATTTATTTATTTTAATTAATTTGTTTCTTAAAGAAAACTCTTTCGATTTTGCTTCTAGTAAACAACCCCAAGTCACTAATGGCGTTTTAGGTAACTGGATTGCTCCAGTTTCTATTATTCGATTATTAAAATTCCTTACAAATTAACAATTTCTCTCTAGAGTAAATCTTCTTACTACCAAACACGATTTAATTACTTCAATCCGGGGCTTGGTCTAGCTATATCAATGGCGGATACAAGGCGGGAGGGGGTAATTACCCCACCTCCTCCCCGAGATTTGAGAAAAATATTTTTCTTGGAAATTAAATTTTATTTTTAATATAAAATTTTAAAAATTAATACTTAAAAATTTGATTTGTAAATATATTTTTACTTTCTTTTACTTATATATGTAATATTGCGATCGTATCATTCGAGGATATTGACGGAAATACTCGTTTTGAGGGTTCCTAATTCCAAAAAAGTGGGTCTCTCAAAATGGTCTGTCGGTGTGTATGTGCTCAAGCCTATTTCGACACAAAAAATGTGGTCAACAAATACACAATGCAATTTTATATTACTGAAAGTAAGAGAAAGTTGTGTTCTGTGTGACCAATCACACCAAGAAAAAAATTACCCCCCTCCCCTGAAAAACTCCTCAGAATCCGCCGTTGAACGTACGTACTAACATAGTTTTAAATTAACACTAACGCCTCTTTTCAATCCCATTAAATATTTAGAATGTAATTAATTTAATTAATCTCTCAAGTGAGTAAAAAAATCAATCCTATATCATAAAAATCCCTCATCTAATATTAATTATTAATTTATTATTATAATTACTATAATCATTCAATATTCATAATTACTATTAGTCTAATTATTATTGATTAAAACTATTTTATTTACTCGGAGAAAAAGTTTAGTTGTAGAAGTAATTATTAGTAAAAATTTGATAAACAATAAAAAAATGTCATATTTATGTGTTTGAAAATTAAATGGATATACTACTTATGAGTCATACTGTAGGAAGTTAAAAAAATTTTATATAGTTAAACGCTAAAAAATTTTCTATCATTCTTCTTCATAACTATAAAATAATTTCATACTTAATTAATAAATTAAGCAATGATTACTTTTTAGCATCAATTTAAATGCATTATTTATTAAAATAGACATTAGAAAAAAAATTTAACGATGTTCAATTTTATATAACTATAATTTACACCTCCAAAGTTATAGGTATTAATAATTATGTAAATTGTTGACATGTTACAAAATACTTCAATGAAAGTAATAGAATGGAAAAGAGTAGGCCTATAAAATGATAATTTTAATAGATTTTAAAACTAACTACATTTAATATAAAACAGGTCGCAAATTTTCTCCGGAAGGTAGGCAACCCAAAAGACCATAAATTTTGATAACTAGAACGGGCCACAGTTATAATTATCAGAAGGATTTAAACAAGTCAGCAAATCAGAATTTAAATTAGCAAGGCATTCAAAGAAGAAATTAATTTGAATAAGAGTAAAGTGGTCTTTAAACAATTTTGAGAGCAAAATAAGAATAAACATTTTAAAGAGGATCTAAAAAAAGAGCGAGTTCAAATGCAACATTTGTAAAAAGTGAAAGCTGAATGATTGAGGTCAAAAGTCAAAAATAAAGAAAACAAAATACAAAAATTAATTATATAAATAAAAAGAATATTAATTAATTTGTTTTTTTTTTAGCTTGTCATCTGTTTCGACCGTGACTTGCGGCCTTCATCAGGCCTTGATCAAGCAAATAAAAACAAATCAATTAATTTCTATTTGACCCTCCAATTAATTTAAATTAAATTATTCATGAAAACTCACCAGGACTGTGCTGATAATTAGTAGAAAGGATAGGTCGATTCAGTCCAATAAAAATATATAAAGAATAATTTTATATATTTTTTATTATTCAATTCAATGTCCAGATCTCAGACCTGACGGTTTCGGCCACTTTGCTGTTTGCCTTCCCATATAAATAAAAATCTAAATGATCTAATAAAAAGATGCCAGAAGAATGGTTATCCCAAAAAATTGATTTCCAAACAAATTCGTAATTTTGATAGTAAACAAACACAAGTGAGTCCTGATGTCAACCAGCACATATATTATGGCTCTATCCCTTATTTGCCAGGACTAACCGAAAGAATTGTCAAAGAATTAAAAAAAGAAAAAATAAATCTTGGTATTAGATCCGAAAAAGCACTCCGACCCCTATTTTCAAATAAAACAAAAGTGAAAATTATGGAACAAAAAAATGTCGTATATAAAATAGAATGTAAGAAATGCCAATTAGACAAAAAACCATACATCTATATAGGTGAAACAAAACGTCCCTTAAAAACACGCCTAAAAGAACACTTCAACACAGTGAAGAACAAACAAATGAAGTCAGCGTTGGCAATTCATTGTCTCGACATGAATCATGAGATGGATTATGAGGGCTCAAGCATTCTATGCCACGAAAAAAATGATCAGAAGAGGAAATTCAAAGAGGCAGCTCACATTCAACTCATCAGAAATCGTACCATAAATTTCAAGAGTGACACAGAATATCTCAGTAACAACTACACCGGGATTATAAATAAAATCAACAAATAAAAGTTATTAATATTGTATAATTTTTGCTTTCCTACTTTTAAAATTTAAAAAACAATTATATAAAAAAAAAAAAAAAAAAAAAAAATGTTCATTTGAATTTAATTAATATTTATTAATTTGTATTTGTATAAAAAAGATTTAAAATTATAACCATGTAGTCCTAAATTGACCACTAGATGGCACACCTGTGCTCATGTCTTCCTCAAAATCTTTTTGTTTTATATTCTAATTGCATGACGAGCAGAGTGAATGTCATCACTTTCAAATTGTATGTCTTACTATATTTTTGTTAAGGATCTAAATGATAACTTCATCTCACCTATCTAGGTAAATATGTTTGTAAAGTTAAATAAAATTCTTAACCACCATAAATTAAAATATTTTATAACGTATATCATTTAGATCCGGCCCTCACTGAGGAAGGCAAACAGCAAAGTGGCCGAAACCGTCAGGTCTGAGATCTGGACATTGAATTGAATAATAAAAAATATATAAAATTATTCTTTATATATTTTTATTGGACTGAATCGACCTATCCTTTCTACTAATTAAATTATTCAATTTTTCAAATTTTTTAGAATATTTTTAATTTAAAATAAAAGTCAGGTATATAAATATATCTTTGATCTGAAATGGTATTATTTATTTATATTTAGGTATGAAAGTGGGGGGGGGGATTTAATAATTTGAATGGGAAAGACTTTTATCTCAAAATCTCAAGAACCCATTAGACTGACTTCTAACGCTTTCTGGGGGTGAATCCGAAGTTTTCCCTAGGGTTCGGGTTTAAAATTTTTTAAAATGATCTACAGTAGTAAGATTTCTTTTTCCTTGTAAGGAGGGAGAGGTAGTCCATTGAGCGGTTCTAGAGGATAGAATCAGCCAGGGATTATTATTAAAATCAGCTTACTATGAATTACTGTAAAAATAAGGGTGACTGGTCGCACAGCACACAACTTTACCTAAGTAAGAGAAAGTTGTGTTCTGTGCTTGTCACACCATATTTTTTGGGCCGAGATATATTTAGTTTCCGCCGATATATTTGAATTCAACATGTAAAATTTATAAGTATGGGAAAATATTTATATTTTGTTACCATGGCAACCATTTCTCCTATCTTTCCTATGAAGCACAAGAGTAAAGTGTGCTTCAAAATATTACAACGGCAAAATGAGAATATACATTTTAAAGAGCATCTAAAAAATAATCGAGTTAAGAATTTTAAACAAAATCGTTGAAGGGAATTTTGAGAAAATCGAACAAAACTGAAAAATCACATCAGTAAAGTACTAGTACTTTTTCGCCGATTTTGATCAAAAGCTTCGTGTCATGTTTCAGGTGGGTACCTAACTTAAATATAAGATGTCAACCTCCTAGGGTCGTTTGGCCTATTATCTGATTTGAAAAAGATATTTCTCAAACAGACAAGCTGCCATTTGGGTTGCCTAACTACCGGGCTTTAGTCTCAATAGAAAGTATTAATATATCTGACATTTTTCTAGTGCAAGAAATAAATTTTAAATCTTGGAAGTTTGCAGCAGAATGTGAATAAAAAGAATTTAATTTTCGCGACGTTTCGTTAGGTGATCGCGCGCTTCCTCAGAACTAACATAGAATATTCTGCAAAATTTGATTTGTCTATTATTAGACCTGCCATAACAAAACCTAGGAATAGAAAAAAAATTCTGCACATCTTCCCTACCACCAGTTTTAACTTCGAGAATTATTTCACGTCCTCATATGAACAGTGGGTCGTATATTTTATGACTTATAGCGCCTACACACTCAGTCGTTAACCAAAAAATTTATATTAAATAATTGAAGGACTTTTGACGCAAAATTAAGTATCCCCCCCCCCTCATAGAGCCCGGGGATACAACCGGGAAGTGTTGGACGCCAAAAAAGAATTGATGACGTAATCTTCGCACATAAACCAGGTTGAAAACCCTGGGATAGTTACTAATATAGAATGCATGTAAGTGAAATTTTTGTCAATTATAAAAGATAATAGTTACTTCCCGCCAAAAACCAGATCCTATTACAAATAGAGAAAGAGAGAGTTGTTTTTTTTACGATAGGTCAAATTCTATTTGAAATATGATAATAAAAATTATCTGCTTTTCCAAATAAAGTTGAATCAATATTAGTGAGAGTGGAATGGTCCTTTTTTTCCGCCCAAAATATTTAACCAAGACTTCATTTTTAAGGCCGTAAATAATATATATATAATAATTTATATGATACTCATAGTAATTTGGGATTCATTTTTTTTCTCATTAATTATTCAAAATTTAATGAATGCACGAATAAAAGATTGAATATCTCTATATTGAAACGGTTCTTTAATTCAGAAGTAGCTGCTTTCAAGTGTCCTTTAAAAAGGTTATTTAGAAATATTTCTCCTCAGTGAGGTATTTGCATTCTTTGAAAGGACTTCACTCTCATCGTAAATTTCACATAAATAAAAATATCAGACATA
Organism: Euborellia annulipes; assembly: GCA_023213315.1. Taxonomy (NCBI): domain Eukaryota; kingdom Metazoa; phylum Arthropoda; class Insecta; order Dermaptera; family Anisolabididae; genus Euborellia; species Euborellia annulipes. The sequence goes on along the minus strand of JAKCPI010006637.1, from coordinate 105,052 downwards.
AGGCATTTCAATATAAATGCTTTTCTAATTGAAGAAACCAAAACCAAGTCATTGTGAGTTCATAAAGGACAAATTTAACAATGACAAAATTTTTAATTAATTCATCAAGTGAAGAAGGGATTTTTGTTTATTTGAAAAAAATCTCAAAAGCGCCCCTTGAAATAAAAAAGGACATAGGAGCTTCGAAAATTTGGTGGAGCAAAAAAAAACACAAAGGTTTTTTTTCTCTTAAAATTTGACGAATGATTGTATTGATGAGACTTAAAACATTTTATTTATCCCTTCTCGATGGAAATTATTTGAATAGATTATTCTTTGAATGAAATTTAATTTAATTTTTAATTAAAAAATAAGTATAAACTAGCAATCACCGAATAAATGAAACAAAAAAAAAATAATAATAATAATCTACCAACAAATTTTTTACTCTTAGGAGAGCCTATAAAGACATGATCATATTGTCCTATTATCACTAGAGACCGGACAAAAAAAGCATAAAAAAATGGAAAAAAAGTGCTTAAAAAAGCATAAAAATCTTGAATAAAAAGCTGTTAAATAAGCATAAAAGCTGAAAAAAGCATCTCATAAGCAACTTCTACTCATATCAATGGAGGATACAAAGGGGGGGGGGGTAAGGGAGGTAATTAATTTTAATATAAAATTTTAAAAATTAATACTTAAAAATTTTATTTGTATATATATTCTAGTAAACAAGTACAGAATGCAACTTTAAATTAACGAAAGTGTGTGGCCACTCCCACCAGATTACCACCCCCCTGCGAGGGTCCGCCGCAGTCCGCCCCAAGTAGGGGGTCCAGGCGGGCCCGAGCCAGAGTAGGGAAGGGGCAATTTGCGCAGTTGACGAAGGATTTGCTTTACATGAACGTTTTGCTGAATAATGTTTTAAATGATTTTTAAAAATATTATAGCCCTCGGGCTTGGCGTAGTTAATAGCGCGCCTGCCTTGTATACCAATGGTCGAGGGTTCGGATCCCAGGCAGTCCGATGATTTTATTTAAGCCATTTGGATACCAAAGGGTTTGAATAAGAATGCCTGGACCAGACAAATAACGAGTATCGTTTAAAGTCTTAAATGGATAAATTTTTTTCGGGGGGGGAGCCTGAACTCAAAAATTTTTCTGCGGAAAATTTTTTTTAACGAAACTAAATTTTTTCCACTACTTTTGTTTTTGCTGAACCAAAATTTTCCGCCCCGCGGAAAAATTTTTTTCCCGCCCGTGAAGATCATTTTACCTTTTTTTTTAGAGATACGAAAATTTTGCCGCTCCGCGAAACATTTTCCCTTTTTTTTACAGGGCTATATTTTTTCCCACTGCGGGGCCGATCAAGCATTTCGGGGGGGGGGGGCGAGATCCCCAAATGTCTGTATATCCCTATATATGCATTTGGAAAATTTGTGGGGGGGCGAGCCCCCTCCTCTTATATACGCCCCTTGTGTATGCGTGTGTGAATGGGAAAAAAGTGTGTTTTTTAATAAAAAAAAAAAAATAAATATAAATATTCGTAAAATAAGCATAAAAACTCAAAATAAGCAAAAAAAAGCATAAAAAATGCAATCTCAATGCACTTAGTTTTTCGTAATTCGTGTAGAAATTAAATATCTAATGGTTGCTTATAAAATTGAGCAATAAGCATTTTGCTTAAAATCCGGTCTCTAATTATCACAAACGCAGTAGGTAACTCAGGCCATATAAGACTTTTACGATAACCGTTGTATTAATAATTATATATTTTGGGGGTCCAGGCATTCTTATTTAAGCCATTTGGATACCAAATGGCTTAAATAAAATCATCGGGCTGCCTGGAGCCCGAACCCGCGACTTTTGGTATACGAGGTTAGCACGATAACCTCTACACCGAAGCCCCCAGGGCTAAGAAGATTTTTCACAAGAGCAGAAATTGCACAAATTGAGCGTTGGGAGAGAAAAGTTGGGACCCTTGTTAGGATACTCTTTTTGCCAACTTGCCAAGCCCAAGTAAGGTGTCTGCAATGCTCTTCATAGCATTCTGACTCTCATCCCCAACCTCTGGACCACGATTATAACAGTGATTCGTAAATACAAAAGAAAAACTGAAAAAGGAAAAGTTCTTGAAGTCACGATATACTTTTTTTTGATTTAGTATTCACTTATTACTGAAACTGTTGCAATAACCAATTATAATTTAAAATAAACTTTGTGTGTTAAAATTAAGTTGTTTTAAATTATTTTCTTTGCATTTTAATTCATATAAAAATAACAAATGCCTTCCGGGCCAACCTGCCCCGAGGTCCGGGCCAACCTGCCCCGACCACGGGGCAGGTTGGCCCACTCGAAATATTTTAGAAATAATTATTTTTTTTTATTTTAACATCAATTTAGGAGACTTTTACGATGACCAACATTTTAAAATGAAAACATAAACGAAAATGATTAAATAAAAAATTTTATAAAAGAAATAAAAATTAGTGGGCCAACCTGCCCCGGTCTCCCTACTTGTGAAAAGTAGGTGAACGATATTATTAACTGAAGAATCTCTTCAAAGAGTTAGCACTAATAATAATTATATAAAGATGACAAATCCTGGAACCAATTTTTACGTAGATTTTTTTTTTGTTTTTGACCTTTCAACTACCGAGACCATTGAGGAATTTGAAGAATGAAATTATTTTTTTATATCTATCGAAATTAAAAAAAAAAAAAAAAACGATCAAATATTGATTTTAAAATATATAGAAATACAAAAAGGGGACCAACCCCCTTTTGAATCGAAATTAACATGCAAATTCCCAAAGGGATTTAACATTGGCTCTATAAAAGGAAGAGCTGAAAAATGAATTTGAAGAATCTGAAATACAACATACAGTAAAGTGCACTTCAAACAATTTTCAGGGCAAAATGAGAGTATACATTTTAAAGAGAATCTAAAAAATAATTAATTTATGAATAATATTAATCAAAATCTTTAGAGCCAATTTTGAGAAATTCGAAAAAAACTGTAAAAGTACATCAGTAAAGTGTATTTCAAACAATTTTCACGAAAAACTTTACTGATATCCTTTCCAAGAACATGTGAAAAATAATGGATTTTTTAATTTTAATCAAAATCATTAGAGCCAATTTTGAGAAATTTGAAAAAACTGAAAAAGTATTTCAATAAATTACTAGTCTTTTTTGCCGATTTTGTTCAAAAGCTTGTTTTGAGTGTCCGGGAGGGTACCTAACTTAAATATAAAATTTTCGCTTAATTTTTTCATGCTTAAATGATATTTCTGTCTGTGGGTAATGATTTACCCACAGACAGAAATATGGACACAAAAACAGAATTTACGGGACCCACTTTTTTTCCCCTTTTTCCTTTTTATATCCCTCTTAAAAAAAAAAGGCACATTTCGAAAGAAGGGGGCCCCCCTGATTCAGGGGACCTCAAAACGTGTATATACATCAAAATCTCGACATCGAATTTTTGATCGGAATACTTTTTCTCTATATATTACATATATAGGTAAGAGAAATTAAAAAGTGGACTTGGTCGCTTTGGTTTTTAATTAAATAATATAAAAATATGTATACGTCTGAGTATCACTTATAAATAAACAGTATCTAATCCATATTTCCTTTTCAAGCAGTCAAAATGAGAAAAAAAATATTTATTTTTTGATTGATATCGATAGGCAGGCAAAGTTTGTTTGTGTTAGTGGTGGCATCGATTACTAAGCAATGTGCCAATGTGTGTGTCTGCCATCTGTCGCCGATTCGGGCGAGGTCGACGTTTTCAGCCGGACTAGTGGCGTTCCCGACTATGACCAGCTCTAAACCCGCGCCGAACGGGTTAGGTCAGTAACCGGCCCGGGTCGGGAGGCCGTCGAGTATGTACATGTACACAAATACAAACACGCAGAGACACTTCACTTCGACTTGGAATAAAGACCCCATAAGAAAAAGAGAAAGAGAGAGAGAGAGAGAAAAAGAGAGTCGTCGAGAAAAGGCTTAGCCAAATAAAATCAAGCCAGACGGTTCTCGGGAGTGGGGCAGCCAGACCCGAGTGTCTTTACTGGTGTTCTTACTTTTTAAATAAACACACGCTCACATATACATGCATATACAATAATAAATAAATAAATAAAAATGAGATGATGGATCAAGGTCTCCTAAATACGAAAAGTCGAAACGAAACGGGTCATACCACATACCAAAGTGGCGTAACCAGAAATTTCTTAACCGAGTCCCACCTACTAGACGTCAGGTATCATTTTTCGGCTTCCGAAAATTATATATCATTAAAAAAACATGCTGAAATAAATAAGAAATACTGGAAATGATAAATCAAAGAAATTAAAGGACGAAAGAAAAATTATTCAAGGAATAAAAAGATGATGTTTTTTGTCAACATTTTGAAGAGTTATTGAGTGCAAAAAAAAAAAGATAAACAAACGAACGAACAAGATTACATGATAATTTTTTACCTATTTCCATAATAAAATTTAAATGTTTGGATCTAAAATAATTACATAATCAAAGAGGAAAAAAAATACAACTAAATGAAATTAAGATGTTTTTAAAGAAAGATAACATCTGGCTAGAATTCAAAAAATTTTAATGTTTTTGTCATCTCGAGTAGGCTATTCATTAATAAAAAAAATTGGTGTGACTGTCGCACAACACACAACTTTCTTTTACTAACGGTAATCGAAAGTTGTGTTCTGTGCTTGTCACACCAGATTTTTCGTGACGACATATATTTAGTTTCCGCCGAAATATTAGAATTCAAGATGTACCGCCTAATTCATAAAACTTTAAACAATGTTTTAAGAGAATTTAAAAAGCGAGAAAAAAATGAGAATTGCCGTAGGTGCATGGGCTGTATTTGTATTTTGTGGCAAATGGGCCCGAAACGACAGCACTGGCCAAGATTAAAAGACTGAAAATATACTTTTTTAATAACTTGCTAATTTTCAAATTAAGGTACGATTGATTATATTTTCTCAAATATCTTACTAATTAAAAGAAAATAAGAATTTATTAAATCTTTAATATGAATATTTAAAGCTTGAAAACATCGAAAGAAATGCAGACAAACTAAAAAAAAATTTGAGGGACCTTTAAAAATTAATATTTTAAGTTGAAAATTTGAGAAACTTATTTTTTTTTCGACTATAAAATTCGACCATAACGAGAAAAAAATTAAAAAAAGAAAAAAAAATCGATTTTTGACGAATTTGGAAATTTTTTAAAATTTTGATCGACTCTTAAAAAATTTTTTTGAGCTCATCTTTGGAGAGGTCTCTTAAAACATGATAATTATACTAAAATATTGTCATACGAGATTGAAAAAAAAATTAGTCGGTTTTTTGCGCCATCCTATTCTTCACCTTCCCTACATCATAAATTTTAGGCCATTGGCTACCAATCCAGGTGAAGTAAATATATAGAATAGGTCTAAATAGCCTTCGCTGCCGAAAAGAGCTTAAATGAATAACAAAAAAAAAAAAATAAAAATAAAAATAAAAAATAAATAAATTTGGGCCCCCCCTTGACAAAATCCTGGGACCGCCACTGTATTCAGATATTCCTGCCCTCTCCTTGGGGGTAATAAAGGAAGTGTCTTTGCTTTTTTTTTCAAAAATTTATTCATCTGTGTATTTAAAAGAATTTCAAAAAGTCATTGGTGATTATTTATAATGTATGAATAATATCCAGACCATATGTTGATGGCATGATAGCCCTAAGCCTAAGGCAGACAAGTGATCTGGTTGAATGAGAATCTTTACGCAATTTTTCCATCATCATTAAACTTCATGTTGCTGGCTGTTAAGTTGTCTTTTGGAAATTATTCAACTTCTATCAATTTAATAAAATTTTAAAAAAATAAAGTATAGTATTATAAATTAGGCTATATATTTTAATTTATTTTATTTAATTAAATTTTTAATGAATTTAATTTTTAAATTAATTTATTTTATGTAACAGGGGGGATGTATGGCTGTAGTAGAGTAGATGTTGAAAGAGGTAAGAAAAGAGGGAAAATGCAGCCAGTGTATATTCTTTATTTATTATCAGCCCACGGTTAACGTAATAATTTATTTTATTTTTAATTTAATATTTTATTTTATTTTTTTTTCTTTCTCTTACTTCTATATATGTTAATATATAGGCCTATATAGAGAAACTATTGGATTCATGTCAAAAATTTGATGTCGAGATTTTGATGGATCTTCACGTTTTGAGGCCCCTGAATTCAAAAAAGTGGTTTTCGCAATTTTGTCTCGCCAATTTTTAAAATGTCCCGCTTTTTAGAAAAATATCTGATTTTCTTATTTTAAATGTACTTTTCGGTTTCGGCCAAAGAGTTTGAAAAGAAAGTAAGAAAAAAAGGTCAAATGATTTTTCTGTTACGGTTTAGGCCGATTTCAATCCATTTGTCCCGCTTTGTCTTAATGAAAATATGGTCACTTTAGCCTAGTCGTAGTTAATACCTATGATTTAATCTATAAACAAACTGAGATTAAATAAACTCCCAAGAAATTAACAAATAAGCATCCAGTTTTCAAAAACTTATACTTGAGTTTGTCTCTTGTGTTACCTAGCTTCCAGAAGTTAACACACATTCAGTATAAAAAAATATTTGAATTACTTTAATAAATATTTGTGATTTATAACCGAAAATAACTTTTTATACAAATATTAATATTTTTTTATCATTTTATAAATATTTATCAATTTCCTAAAATATTCGCATCTTTTTAAGAGGCTAGAAGATAAAAATAATTACCACAGCCGGAAGTCTTGAAACATATTTATTATTTAAACTGTTATTTAACTAAATGAAAGTCACATCCTTGAAAATAGTTTTTTTTTTTAATAACTTTCAAATTTTAACATGTTTACACATTTGTACTTAGGTATTTATTTATTGATGGTTTCTATATTTACAAAAATTGTAATTGAACTCTAATAATAAATAGCTAATTAAAGTGATGTAAATTCTTAATTGGCCTTCGGGTATAAACTTTAGGCCAGTGTGGCAGTAAGTAATTAGTTATATCATTGGGAAAGGCCTTGAAATCAGTTTCAGTCAAAATAACCATAAACGAAATAAATCCATGGCTATTTGATAAGGGATAGAAAATAATCAAAGTGAAAAATTTATAAAAAAAAAGGCGATGAATAAAAGGAAAACTTTTATCATTTATATAAATATACCTGATATTTTACGAGACCTTGAATTTACAAAACAAAACTAATCACAGAACAAAATTATGTTTTTGAGTTATGGACATATGATGTTTACTTTCTCTAACCCATGTTTTTGTTATCTATGTTAATATATATAGAGAAAGGATCGGTTTCATGTCAAAAATTCGAGATTTTGATGGAAATACTGAACTTGTTTTGAGGTTCCCTGAGCCCAAAAAAGTGATTTTCGCAAAATGGTCTCTCTGTATATCTGTCTGTGAGTCTAACAATGTAAATATCTCAAGAACGAAAAGAGGTAGGAAGTGAAATTTTTTTATTTATATTAGGTATTTAAGTTAGCTATCCCCGTGACGCAAAATCTGTCAAAGATGGCTAATACATTACTGATGCACTTTTTAAGTTTTTTTTTTTACTTGCGTTGAGGATTCTTGCCGCGAAAACATATTTAAAAATCACCCAACACCGAGTCTTTTCCAAAGGATATAACAGTTAATTTTTTTAATTTTCTTAAAATTCGCTCCAATGATTTTGATTAAAATTCAAAAATCAATTATTTTTTAAATGCTCTTTAAAATGTATATTCTCATTTTGCTCTCAAAATTGTTTGAAGCACACTTGTACTTCATAGGAAAGATAGGAGAAATGGTTGCCATGATAACAAAATATAGATATTTTCCCCGATTATAAATTTTACATTGAACTCGGGCTTGGCGTAGTTGGTAGCGAGCCTGCCTTGTATACCAAGGGTCGAGGGTTCGGATCCCAGGCAGTTCGATGATTTTATTTAAGCCATTTGTATACCGAATGGCTTAAATAAGAATGCCTGGACCCCCAATAGATATATTTACAAATAACGAGTATCGTTTAAAGTCTTAAATGGCCTAAGTTGCCGAAAAGACTGTGTGAATGGGAAAAAAGTGTATTTTTTATTTGAAAAAAAAATGTACATCTTTTTAATTCTAATACATGTATATCGGTTGAAACTAAATATATTTCGACACAACAAATCTGATGTGACAAACACAACTTTCGATTACCGAAGGTAAGGTGTGCTGTGCGACCAGTCACACCAGATTTTTAAGTATACATTCTTATTCTTGACTTCGTTCGAATGACGAATACTGAATTAGTGTTCGAAACGTCACACAATAAATCTATTTTTAATTTATACCTTAGAATAGATTAAAATTAAATTACCAATTATGAATACTTGTGTGTTAACTACATTTTCAAGACTTCTAGGTTTTGTTTATAAACAAACGACTATCTTTATTACTTAATATATAGGCTAACTACAAAATAACTAGTAATTATTATTGTTTTCGTTTTCAAACTATTAAAAAGCATAGTTCTAGCGTTATTTTAAATCGATTCTTTGCCAGCGACCTTGACCGTGTCTAGGCAGTCTAGAGCAAAGAGAGATCTTTTGTGATAAAAATACGATGAGACAAAGGTGTGATGGATGGGTGATCAGTGGGCGCAAATTTGCGAGTATACCAAATAATAAATAAATTATTTTTTTATTTTTTTATTTAAGGTCTTTTTCGACATCGGAGACCATTTATTTATTCAATTGATTTGTAGCAAATTCAATTTAAATAAATTTTGTCGCCTAGGACGGGATTTGAACCCAAGACTCTTGGTACAAAAGGCCAGCAAGCTAACCCCTACACCAAGCCCCGAGGGCTAAATAAAGAATTAAATATGTTATTTTAATAACTTATAAAAAATTTATAATTTTAAAACGACTGACCTAGCTACGTCATCTTTTAGTAAATAATAGAATTTTTAAGGCCACTACTCCATTTGTAAATATTGATTTGAAAATAATTTCAAACTCATATTATCCAGTATATGCAACTATAGTAAAGAATAAATACTAGTATTATAACCAATTACAAGTCATAATAATGATGTTTATTTAACTCTTTCAAAAATAATTAGATAAATGAACGATAAATTTAGAAATTACGCATACTTATTTAAATTAATACATTTTTATGGCCAGGAAATAATGTGAGGTGAAACTAATAAAATGAATCTACAATAGTTGCTTATCGAAATGCAATAATCTATTGAAGCTAATATCTATTCGATATACTAGCTATCTATGGATCATATTATTTTTTAAACTCTCTTTTTGAAACAATTAAGATATCAAATCTTAAATTTTTCACGAAATCAATCCGAGTTCTAAGAATGTTCGAAATTGCAAATCGGGAAAATTTAGACCAGACCAGACGGTGTTTATGTCACCCTCCAGACCAGACTAAATCCATTAACTCCTAGACATTCAAGATAAAACGAACAAACAACTGGAGTTATTCATTATTTAATCGAGTGATAACCGTAGGAATAATTTTTGATCAATTCAGAAATTGGCAATACATAAATTGTTATCTGTGCTTGTTTAGCGAAAAAAATATGAAAGACTTTTTGTTGAAATTAATGAAAGAAATTTATTAAATTTCATCTCTTGGAAAAATATAATTTTAAAGTTAGTTAAAATGGAGTAAAGGAAATTTTCTATTAAAACAAAATTGACTGGTGGAAAATTGTATTGGCATATTTAACCTAGAGTATCGGTAATTAGCAAGCCCGAAAAAACAAAAAATTTTTTTTGGAAAGGAGAGCATTTCACTTTTGTGTTTCCATACTATATATATATATATATTTTTTAACACTCACACACACATTCACACAGTCTTTTCGGCAACTTAGGCCATTTAAGACTTTTAACGATACTCCGTATGTTTAATATATCTATTGGGGGTCCAGGCATTTTTATTTAAGCCATTTGGTGTTTCCATTTTTATTATTTTTTTTTTCTAATAAATTGTTGTAGTTTTTTATTTTTTTTTTTAACTTTGGTGTGACAACACACAACTTTCTCTTGCCAAAGGTGCTTGTCACACCAGATTTTTTGTGTCGAGATATATTTAGTTTCCGCCGATATATTAAAATTCAAAATTTATAAACATGGGAAAATATTTATATTATGTTACCATGGCAACCATTTCTTATATCTTTCTTATGAAGTACAAGAGTAAAGTGTGCTTCAAAGAATATCAAGGGCAAAATGAGAATATACATTTTAAAGAGCATCTAAAAAATAATTGATTTATGAATTTGGAGCGAATTTTGAGAAAATCGAAAAAAACTGAAAAAGTGCATCTGTAAAGTTATATATCCAGCACTTAGGGGTTTTTACTTTGTCTTTGAATGACTTGAATGAAAGTAAAAGGAGAAGAAAAATAAACAAGAGTAGATTACTAGCAAATCAACAAACAAAAACAAATGGAATCAAAAAAAAATAAAACTCAAAACAAAATGGATCAAAATAAAATCAATCTTCTTCATTCTTTGCCTGCGGTGGCCAGGGTTGGCGGAGGGGGTGGGGGTTTTTGCGACCGGGAAGGAATAGAACAGGTCGGCCCGTCGCACGGTCTGACAGCCGGTTGAAAATATAGAAGGAAAGAGACTGACATGCAAAGATAAGAAGTACTGTCAGTCTCAGCTAGGGCAGCTCGTGGTCGCCATCCACGTACCCACAAGATGTGGGCCCCTGAGCAAATCAAAATAAAATCATTGGTTAGAACAAATTTGTTTTTACGAGTATGTAGTGCAGAAATTTTGCTTATTTGCCTAGAGTGACAAAAACCTTAGAGAGGGTCTTGCCCATATATGCAGATCTTAATCTTCTTATACTGTATTTACACTACTTTTCATTAAATGATTGAAAAAAAATTAAAATTAATATGTGAATTTTATAAGATGGTATCAAGGGGGTAAAGTGTTATTTATTTTTTTCTTTTTATTTGGTGAAGCATGAAATTTGAAATTTAATTTAACAATTATTTTGGGAGTATAATTATTTGTTGGTTAGACAAAAAATGTCCCATGACCTCCGGGAATCGTACTCACGATTACCATCCTAACTTGCATCGGTGATAAATTTTTTTTTAAAGACTTCACACTTCGATTATCTCGGTAGAGTCATCAGGCAATGCCAATAGAATATGTAGGAAAATATGAGATTTTTGTTGGTGTTCAGTATATATATGACGATCCGATGCAAAGGAAGCACACAGATTAGAGATCCCGAGTTCGATTCCAGAGAGTCAGGGTATTTTAGACCCACCAACAAATAAAAATACTCACATTGTTATGGATGAGTGCTAATGTGGGAGGGGGGGGGGGAATTAAAAGCTTTAAAAAAATTCTCAAATTTTTTTCCTCATTAAAAAAAAAATTCTTATATAAATTTATTTTGTCTTTCCCATTTTGCGTTTCAACTCCTATTTGGACATCCTTGAATATTTCTTACGAAAATAAAAGAGTGCCTAATAAAAGTGTCAAGAACTACTGAATTCAATGTTTTTTATGTTTATGACTTGCAAAAAATACATTCTATAAAGAATTTATTTACCTATGTAAGGTCACCTTAAAAAATAAAAAACACTACTCTACCTTTGAATAATTATTTTAGAAGCACTATATTTTGATACAAATTTTTTTTTTTAATTTATTTAAGATCTTTTTAGGCATCTGAGGCCATTTAGACCCCGTCCTTAGCCAATCAATACAATTATCCTGCCAGCCCGGAGCATAAGAGATAAGAATGTTGACATTGTGAGCAAGTCAAGGAGTTCGGATTAAAGGCAGTCGAGAAAAAATTTATTTAAACCCAATTGGTATAAACAGTTAATGCTGAGAAGACTTGAAAAAAAACCTGTTACTAGAATGACAATCGGTAAAAAAAAAAAACAATTTATGTATTGTATTTTTTTTTTTTTGTTGAATATATCTTCATAAAATTTATTAAGAGTAGAAAGAGAATTAAATATCTAGATTATTAATTGGGTTTTTGATAACAAATAAATAAATGTTTTTTTCATTCATTTCCTTCGTGTAATAATTTTTACTTAGTAACTCAGATAAAAAATCCTTATACTATTTCAGGATATAAAATAATAAGATACGATAAATTTATATTGATTATTAATTAAAAATAAAAGTTAATAAATTTATTTTCGTGTGGTTGTGGTCACATATCAAATTTTTTGTCCTTTTTCAGATAGACACGAATAATTAAAAGAAAACCGTAAAATATTTTCTCCTTTTTCGTTAGCAATTTTAATTTGTTATGGTCAATCTTAAAAAAATTTAGAAATGATGGGAAAGTCATAAATCATAAGAAAAAAAATATATAAAAAATTTAGGTTTCAGATAAAATAAGCTTTATGGGTGTTAGTAAATAATAAATGATAAAAAGGTATCCTCCGAGTAGTGGAGATTTTTTACTTTTTGCATAAGGGGCAAGTTTTAAAATTATATTTTATAATGACATGAAATAAAAAAAATAAGATAAATAAAAATTTGTTTATATGTATACTAGGTGTATATAAATCTAACATTTTCAGTTTTTTTTTGTTTTTTTTTTAAAGATAGCGAGATAATTTCACTGAGACAAATGCTCCAATTTGTAATTGCCTTATCACCTTTTCCCCCAAACATATTAACTGCAGAATGGAGCAAAACTCCTTAAAATAAATCTATTCAAATCATAAGTAAAAAATATTAATATAAGATGAAAAAATTATTTCCTAGATTAACTCTTTTGTAAGCTACATTTTACATTAGAAAAAAACAATAGTTTTACAAAAATAAAGAAAAGAATATTTTAAAAGTGAAGTGGGTTGCCGTTTCTTAGACAGCAGGCGTTTTATTTCATCTTTCAGAAAAATTAAGATTTTTAATTAAAAAAGTTTCTTGTTCCGAGCTGGAGTTCGGTCTTTTTTTTTTTTTATAGAATTGGAAAACACTAAATAAGTTCATCAGTAAAGTACTAGTAGTCGGATTTCCAAAGACGTGACCTAGCGCAATTTGTTTCCTATAGCGGAAATAGGAAATATTTAAAATTTGAAAGAAATCGAGAAAAGTGAAAAAACTAAAAAAGTACATTAGTTAAGTAGCCTACTAGTACCGAATTTTCCCAAACATGAGACCTAGTACAATTTCATATTGGGAGTGAAAATAGTAGTCTATACATTTAAAATTTGAAAAAAATTGTTAGAGTAGTTTTCGAGAACTGATTTACTTACATATATAAACAAACGTACATTGCCCGTTTAATAGAATATTGGTAAGATATGTATTGTAAGATTATAAAAAATTGTGGTGGTAAGCCTATAGGATAGAAATTAACACTTCATAAAACAACCTTTACTATATTGAAGATGATATTTGCAAAGTATTTTTTTTTCTTAGGCCGAAAGTTAATTACCTATTTACTGTATTTATTTAAAAGTACATTGGCATGGTCATTGAATATTGAAATTTTGGGTTGGAATCAAATTTTGGACCTGTATCTATAACCAAATATTGGTATAAAGTAAGGCCATAGCATTAGGAGCAAGTAGAGGGGTCCCCAGGGCCTGCCCCCCCCTCCAGAAGGCTGGTGGCCCCCCTCTCCAAGAAAAATTGAGTCAATATAGGCCCTTTCAGGCCTCCCCCCGGAAGGATGGCTGGTCCCATGGCCCCCAGCCAAATTCCCTAGTTACGCCCAAGGCCATTAGCCATTTTTGCTGCTATATGTAGTTTTAAATATTAGAATATAGGCCTATCTAATTTCTTTTTTCACATTGAATTATGTGAAAAAGTTTACAGAAACAAAAGCTCTTGAAATTGAAATATGAGTTCGAGATTTTGCCATACTTTTTATTCAATCAAGCGAACAAAATATTAGTAGTTGTAAAATCTATACTCAACCCATTTTATAGAAATTTTTTCAGAGATGAAGAAATTTTGAGTTGGAACCAAATTTTGAATTTTTATATCTATATCTAAATATTGGTACTTCTGCCAAAGAGAATTTTCATACACGTAGGCCTACACACAAGAAGTAAGCCACTGAGTATAAAAATAAAGAATATTAACACTTTGAATATGAAATGACTTTTAATGATATGCAAAAAAACCTGTTATATAACAAATTGTGTTTTTGATATACTAAGGTACTAAAAGTTAAATAAATGTATCCTAGAAGTAAAATAGATAATAAAAATATTAACCAAAATTTATATTTCAATCTAAAGTGATATTTAATTTTGATGATTCGTGTAATAAAAATTTCAAAACTAAGTGATTTAATTTAAATTTCTTAGAATAGTACTTTTTATTTATTTATTTTTGTAGTTTCTACGAATAAATATCCGACTTTTTTTTATTTATTTTATAGCCTATAAAAAATATAAAACCAAGATAAACCGTGTGAGCAACAACGAGAGTTAATAAAAAAATACTTAAAATGTTGTTCAAAACGTGATTATTTTACATCGATGATATAGATATTTTACATTATGTTCGCTTTCACTGGATATCTATTAATAATACCAAAAACTCAGTTCATAATCGGTCATTAGCCTTTTCTTTTTTAAGATTTCGTTAATAGAATTTAAAAAAAAAAAAAAACGCTATTATTCCTCTATTTTTTTATTTCAAAATAACGGAATGCAATTTTTTTATTGTTAAAAATACATAAAAGGATTATAATTATTTTAATTTGCTCTTTGAAATGTTATTATTAAATATAATATTTAAATAGTTTATATGTATGAAAAACATTTTTATTATTTTTATTTAAATTTAATTATAATTAAAATAAAATACAATAATATTTTTGCATGTTGAAAATAAAATTATTATTATTATTAATAAAGATCATCTTGATCTTTTTTTATAGAGGAAATTTAAATAAGTCTTTAATTATAATTATTTTATTATATAAATAATTTTGAAGAAAAAAATCTCTTGAATTAATTTTTTTTTTTTTTTTTTTTTTTTTGTGCAGGGAATCCTATTTATACACTCCGTAGAAAAGATTCTCTAAAGCGTTACGAAGCATCCCCTCCACGTCCTGGTTTTTTTTTTTTTTTTTTTTTTTTTAATTTTAAAAAACATTCACTTTTTTCTCATTCACACTCACACTCACACACACATATACACTGTCTTTTCGGCCACTCAGGCCATATAAAACATTTTCGATAACCGTTATTGATTTAATATACATATATGGGGTCCAGGCATTCTTATTTAAGGAATTTAGTATCCAATTGGCTTAAATAAAATCATCGGACTACCTGGGGTCCGAACCCGCGACGTTTGGTATACGAGGTTAGCACGCCAAGCCCCGAGGACACGTCCTAGGTTGAACGAAGTCAACCGGAACTAGTAAAGATTGATTGTTGACGCGATATTTATACCGCAAAAAACAGTTAATAAATAAAAAAATAAAATTGATGGCCTACTCATTGAAAATTATTTGAACAGATCTGACCAATTCCTACTGTGAATGTGAATTTTCGTTTCTCTAGTGTGTAGTATAAGAGAATCATAGGCGTAGCCAGGGGGGGGGGGGGTTGGGGGTTCAAACCCCCCCCCATGGGACCCAAGTCATGACTAGATATTTAATACAAATCATATTTCACATAGGGTAAGAGAAAGTAAAAGATAATAATTTACTCTAGCTAAAAAAACAAACCAAAATGATTTATAAATACCCTAAAATAATCTTAAATTTTTGAAAAAAATTTCTTGATCCCCCCCATCAAAAATTTCTGGCTACGCCAATGAAGAGAATAAAGTGTTATTTAGGTTGGTTAGACATTAAGAAATTATTTACTTTGGTCAATGGAAATTTGGATTGCTGGAAGGTAGGCAAACGGTCAAATGATTAAATAATTAGAAACTGAATCTTTTGGATTGTTGATAAAAACGAACTAATCCAAAAACCTTAATAATTTGCCTCAAACTTTTTAGAAAATAATCTTTTTGGATCCAAGGAATAAAAAAGATAACCAAAATTTTATTATACAAATAATTGTATAACAAACGAAATTCAAACATTATGGTGCGTGTTTTTGTTCTTTTTTTTTTTTTGTTTATTTTGTTACCTAAGAAGAAGATACGATGTTCTTGAAAACTGGATAATTCGATTCATACAAGGTTCTAGAGACGTGTATTCTCACGCATGGCTATCTAATTTTGGCAAGAATTGAAAATTTAATGATGGCAATCAAAAAATTATCTACTCTCTTAGAAGAGAATGAAAATTGTTTCTTCTTTTCTCTAAAATTCACTTCATTTGAGGAAAATTTTTATTCGTTAATTTAATTAATATAAAATCAAAACTACTTCTCTTAATTTCCGCGGATATGACGGCCATTTTTTTATAATAAAAAAAACACCTGTGCATTCATAATTAACCCTAGAGAAATGAAACTTCACATTCATGATAGAATAAAGATCCTAATCTTATCCATTGAAGTATTTCGTAAGCAGTCTTATTTTTACTTTTAAGGAGATGGGGTTAATCAGTTGCTTATGTCAGCTTTTTACAAAGAAAAAGATCGTGGTTCATTAAACGAACGGAAAAAATATGAAGGGGCGAAGATTTAAAAGAGCCAAAAATAAAGCCCGGATTCCTATGCAAATGCATATTCTATTGCTAAAATGTACGAGCCGGAAACCAATTTTCCATCCGAATCATGCCAACTTGGCACTATGGTTCCAATTTTATATTGCATATTTGCTGGATATTGCATAAAGTTGCATATTTAATACTTTTTTAACATATTTCGGCTTTTAACAAGTTTTATTTGGAGTGTCTTTTGAATCAGAAGTCATGCTATCTGAGGAATGTTCGCACCAACAGTATGTAAGAAGTTGCCAAGAGCCCCTCTAAGCTCGAGGCAAACATAATATTTGTCCTGATGAAGGCCGGAAAAATCGGCCGAAACGTCGACAATTCTATTAAATAAAGCGAAAAAAGAAATATTTTTTATTTTTAAATTGCTTTCGGCTGTCTTATTTTCGTCATTGTTAATTATAAGTTCAGCCACTACTCCTGGAAATTAATAGTTAGTTTATTACATATTTTGCTGCATATTTTAATACTTATATGGCATATTTAAGGGTTTTTACTTCATAAAAATCCGGGCTTTACTTATAAATAATATTTGAATGGACCCTTAGGAAATTGGTCACATAATTTTCAAAGAAATTTTTGACTTATTAATACAATATTTTCGAAATATAAATGTGTTGAGCCTAGTCATTTCAAGAGCCTTCTTTTTGTTGTTCCTGGGTGACGTCATTGAGCAAGAAAATCCTCAGCATATTTGCTGTGTTTCTGCGCAGGGTCTCAACCCTCACTAGTTCAACCGCGTGGCATTGGTTTAAGTGCTCAGTGGAGGGGATACAACGTTTTGCTGGACATCAATCAAACTTACTCTATCTTGTTTAAAAAAGTTTACTTAAAAGTAAAAAGTTGGCAAATTTATAAAATTCTTAAATAGGATATAAGTTTTACTACATACCGGTACATACATTTAATATATAAACCGTATGTCGATGAAATGTTTAAGACGAAAATTCTTTCCAATTGAATATGCCCAAGACTATATAAAGGTTAATATGATTCATAAATAAACTAAACAAACCTCAAATCTCAAGAATTAAAATGTTATTGAGTCATAAGAATAACAGAGCCAATCACTTTCTTGTTATATAAGTGTAGTGTGAAATATATAAATCGATTTATATAGGGAGTATATAGTTGATCAGATTAACCCTGGATTACCATAACAAATGGAGAATGAATGAGAGAGAGAGAGACCTAGAGAATATCGCTTAAGGGACATTGGCTCAAATTCAAACGGAACTCTGGATTAGAGATTTAGCCGATAACGTCATTGGTATTTCGGTGGGGCTTTATTCAGAGCTCAACTCTCATGGATTATTTCAATGGTAAACAAGTAAATAAAGGTTGAATTCTATCATATAAAGGGATGTATGAACAATCTGAACTGTTTAATAAAAAAATCTGGTGTGGCTGGTCGCACAGCACACAACTTTCTCTTACCTTCGGTAATCGAAAGTTCTGTGCTTGTCACATCAGATTTTTTGTGACGAGATATATTTAGTTCCCGACAGTACGGTACATTCGAATTTCAAGATGTGTATGGGAAAATATTTATATTTTGTTACCATGGGAACATTTCTTCTATCTTTTCTATGGAGTACAAGAGTAAAATGGTCTTCAGAAGATTTCAATGGCAAAATGAGAATATAAATTTTAAATAGCATTTAAAAAATAATTGATTTTTGAATTTTAATCAAAATCGTTGAAGAAAATCGAAAAAAACTGAAAAACTATATTAGTAAAGTATTAGCTAGTACTTTGCTTATTTTGACGCCCTAGGTGGGTGTCTAAATTAAATATAAAATTTCAACCTCCTAGCTCAATTCCTTCATGCTTAAAATTTAACACAGACATACAGACAGACAATGTCGAGAAAACTAGTTTTTTGGATTCAGGGGAACTCAAAACGGGTATATCCATTAAAATATCGACATCGAATTTTTTACATGTATCCAATACTTTCTCTATCTATATATTAATATATATGGAAGTAAGAGAAAGTAAAAGTAAAAATAACAAAAATTAGATATTTTAGAGAAAAGTTTTTTTCAAAGTAAAACTTTTATGTACATGTTAGAGGTTGGTTCAATTTAACGCTTCCTCCTCTCCGTTGTTTGAACTAATGAGGGAATCCAGTAAATGTGATTTGCCGCAATAAAGCCACCCGGGAACAAGAAAAAATTACGCAAATAGACTCAACACATTTACACGAATTCAGTTAATAAATAAAAAATTTAATAAATGGTTTATTTATTCATTGAAAATTATTTAAAACTCATTTCTATCTTGAATGTGAATTTTGCATATAAAGTTTCACTTCTCTTGTGTTTACTTACTATGAACACAGAGTTATATTTATTTATTTATTTCTCAGCACAAGTTTAAATTGATTGTTTCTTTATCAATATATTTCCATTTAATAATTCAAGAGCTATTTTGAATTTTCAGGTTTAAACTTTAATTGAAGTAACACACATGCGCATGGTAGAGCAAGTTCGATTCATGCTCCTCGTCAGAAATAGCGCAAACCTTAAAAAATATTGGTTCCTAATGCACAGTGCACACATATCTGTTCTTGACTGTAATGTATGCACTGTATAATACAATTAGAATCAATATGTTATTCAAACAATAGGAGACAAAAGAGAAAATAAAACTTGGGATTTATATTCTTACTTTTTTCTCCAAAAGTGGTATAATTTTCTGAATGAAATTTTATATGATTCAACTCTCAGATATCTGTTTATTTCTTGCCCTTAATTTATGCTTAGTACAGCCAACTAAATATTTTGCCATTGTGTCTTTTATAAATATATTTGTAACTTATTCTTTATGAGATGAGAATTGAGAGATGTTCATCTTCTAACACCTGAACAAGGAATATGCTAGGTCACGTTTTTCTCTAAAAGGGAAGTTTAAAAGTATTTCCTCTCAATGATCTTTTGAAAAGAAGTAGGTTATCCAGGTCCTCCTCAACCAGGACATCCTTCTTAGATCGGTTTAAGTTAAGTAAAAAAAAAGTAACTTGCAGTAAGTTACTCAATTATTTTTTAATAGTGTAATCGAAAAAGCTCCAATAATTTGGAAATATTAACTCTACTTTGCAGAAGCAAAATCCTGCATTGTTACCAGTAAATAAAAAAATAAAATTTATTTAAATTATTTCTTATTTTTATTTTCAATAGGAACCGACCGAATATTCGGTTTCGGTTACGGTTTCGGCCAGTTTCGGCCAAAAATCATGGTTTCGGCCGTAGTTTCGGTTTCGGCCAAAAAGTAGCCGAAACTTGAGTCTTAAAAAATTAAAAAAAAGGTCAAATGATTTGCACTTGAAGGAGAAAAAAAATTTTGTCTCCCTAAAAAAAAGGTAAAATAATTTTCACGGAGGGGAAAAAATTTCAAAAGAAAAAAAAAATATAAATTTTTTTATAGGAAATACAAGTTTCGGTTTTGGTTACGGTTTCGGCCGAAACTAAGGTTGAAGCCGAATATTCGGTTTCGGCTGAAAATCTTGTTTCGGTCGGACCCTAATTTTCAATCATTGGAATCGTTACGGTGTGCTTTTTCTCCAGGGAGTATATTGAGGAAGGTTCACGTTTCCTTTCTTAAGGTGATATAGTTTTTTTTTGCCTTGAATTTGAATGTGTCTTGAACTCAATATCCTAAGGTTAACTGATTTATTCCTTCGATTAATTGCCTCCTTAATATTGATTTTCAATTAATTTAAATAACTATGGCCTGAAAAAATATTTCTCTTAATTATTTAATTACAAGATGTGAAAAAAAAAACACTGTGCATAGGAAATTTGGTCAGATATGTTCAAATAATTTTCAATGATTTATTAACTGATTTTCTGGTTTAAACTGGTATAAAGGTGTTTTGTTTAGTCGTGTCGATAGCCGTTGCTTTCTTGTTTGCGAGAGATGTCACGCAAAAAACTCCAAATTTTTTGCTTGGCATGTGAGTGAACTGTTATCCAAGAGATGCAACGTTTCGTAACGAGTGGCATGAATGGAACTTGTTCTAAAGAGTGTACTTTAAAATCAGTCCTAGCATTATTTCCAAGCGAGATCAGCAGCTCAAGAAAAAAGATATAATCGAGGATAAATATATGGTATTCGCAAAGCCTGGAGTTTGACAAGACGGAGAAACAAAAGGACAATTAGCATTGTTTTAACTCGGGTAACTCGAATTCGTCATGCACATATCTTTGGAATTAGGAGATATTAATCTTCTTCTTCTTCTTCTCTCCTCGCCTTGTCCCGTGATGCGGGGTCGGCGGACCTCACTCTTTCCCTCCATACGTTTTTATGACAGGAAGAAATAGGATAGGCCGGCCCGTCGCACGGTCTGACCTCTTTTGAAAAGAGGAAGAAAGAGACAGATATTTCAAGAACTAAGACTGCCTGTCCCAGCTCGGGCAGCTCGTGGTCGCCATCCACGTACCCACAAGATGTGGGCCCCTGAGCAAATTTAGCAGATATTAATATTTGAATAAAATTATTATTTAAAAAATGTTTAATAGGGGTTTATTTGTCCACGGTCCGAAAATTTTACATATCAATATTTAATTTTACTAAGTATGCCCAGATCCGGCACGTTTTAGGCAGTGTGCTAAAAATAATTGTAAGACAATATTTAATGTTATGTTCGTTTCTAATTACGATAGTAAACTCATTTATTTTCCCACTGCACATTTCAAATAAAAAATTTCTTTAATTTAAATTTCTCGAATAAGGTTAATGGCCTCTTAATTAAATTTGGGAGGGGACAATTTCCCGTTTAACTCAAGTTTTTTCTAATTATTTCCTATTTAAATAATTCAAAAAAAAAAAAAATTTCGAAGGTGTTTAATAGTCTTTTAATTAAAATATAATCCGCTAAAACAAGTGCTTTCTAATTATTTCCATGTTGTTGATCTAAATAATAATTTATAAATAGAAATAAGTTTTTTTTTTTACTATTTACTACTCAAGGTGATGATGACAACATCCTGCTCTATTACGATAATGATAATCATATTATATTATTACAAGCTCTCATCTATGACAGCTCCTACCATTTCATTAACTATCGGCCATTCATGAAGCTTTGACTTGGCACGCGTTGAATATTATACGTGTATGTGTGTGTGTTTATTAAACATGAATACCATCTGATTTAATGACGATGACCAGATTTCATTAATCAAATAATTATCAAGATAACGTTTTAAAACAATTTATTATAATTAAGGAAGAAAATGCGAAATAATATTTTAATGTCGCTTAGTCAGGACATAAGATATATATTATAAAGAGTTTTATTATTTTAAGAGGTTTGTTACGTTTTTATTTGAATTATTGTTTTGTGAGTTGTTTTTAAATTCAAGATAACTGACCATACTCAATGACGGTCACAACACAACAGACCGAGACTTGTTTTTTTTTCCTCTTCCCTTTAAAACTTGCATTTCAACAAAAGCTAATCGAACAAACCTGCAAGAGGAGGATGGACAGACAGAGGAAAAAAAAACTAGACGTAGATATTGCTAAAATATACTAGAAAAAGAAAAGAGATAATGGACATCACGCACGGAAGCCATCTTTGATTTGAGAGATATTTTGCCTCTAAACTCGCAAATTAAATATAATATGGAAACCAGTCATGGAATTATAGAAATTTAAAATTATAATTAAAAAAAAATTAAATATAATAACTGACAAAAACAACAAGTCTTTTTATTAAATAAAAGTTTTTCTTGCCTTATGACTCATGAAATTATCAATTAATGTCATCGTCAGTGAAATTTATAAATCTTAATTTTCGTTTTAATGTGAGAGAAAAAATTCAATTTAATTGAAAAATTTGAAATACAGGTGTGAAAATATTTTAATAGAAGATTTTAATAAAAATAAAATAAATAAGAGATAAAATATTGTAATATTTCATGGGTAAAATAATATTTATTATACTTATTTAAGGCAGGCATGTCAAACTCATAAGATATTGCGGGCCACATGATCTATTTTGTACTAAGTCTGGCTGGATGATTTCACATGGAATGACCCTCTTTATGACCTTTGAATTTCCAAGTATAGATATTATAATCAACACCTTCAAAAGTAAATGATAATAAAACAAAAAAGGTAGGATAGTAGGAATTATTTGGCCTTGTCTTTGATCATCATGAGAGGGATTATCATAAAAATAAAAAAATTATCAAGACAAGTCATTTAATCGTGAGTTTCGAGTGTGATCAATTGTGAAAGGACTAAATCAAATCGAAATTAGTTCTTTATAAGAGTAGAAAATCGAATTGTTCTCTCAGAAAATAAAATTTGAAGAGGGGGGGAATTTCCCAAACAAAAAATCTGAAACTTTTGTTATCTTAAAAAGTGATTTATATATTTATCTTATTTAAAAAACAAAAATACAAGCGCAAGTGAAATGATCCAGATTTTATAATTAGTTCAACACATGCTCAATCAAATATTATTATCTCTCTTCAGTCATTAGTATCGGACCTGACTCGATGTGGTTACTCTGAGGAGTAACTTTCATGGGAATAATAATGAGGTGGGTTCCTTCTTCAGGAGGAGGCATCTCAAATAGATTTGGATAATTTGTTGCCATGAGGTGAATTTGAACTAGAGTTGTTTTCATCTCAGGATTACAAGCATAACAACTGCTTCGGCTATTGCCTCATTATTATTATTTAATATGAAATCCTCTTCTGAAAAAACTTCTCCAGACAAAAGTAATTTGTTGCCAAGAGGTAAATTTGAGTTCATCAATCACCATCGTTCACTCGTTCATTTGTCTGGTCGGACCAGACATTGTTTAGTCACTCGTTCACTTGTCCGTTTGAACCGGACATCGTTCATCGTTCACCATTCACTAATTGTTAGTTCGCCGTTCACTTGTCCGTACGAGCCGACCTCGTTCACTTGTCTAGGTCAGGAATGCAGCAGTATTTGCAATTGAAAATAAAACTATTTTTTATTTATTAAATGGGTCTAAAATAAGAGATAGAAGTTATCTATACTTTTCTTAAATAATCTAAAGAACGAAACTAAATATACTTGTTCTTTGATCAGATTTAACCCCTGGGAGAATTAAAACGCTACGAGTTTTATATATAATTTTATGTTATATAAAATATGACTTATTCATATTTTTATTTTAAAAAATCAGATACGTCTTGAAAGACAATAATATATAAAAAATAACGTGATAAATGTTATTTTTTTAATTACTTCATTAAATTAAATAATTAAGCTATCGTAAGATCATTATATATATATATATATATATATATATATAAAAAGAAATCATTTATTATTAAAAAAATTTCTTTCTAGGAAAAAAAAAAAAAAAAACTAAAAATTATGGTGTATTGTCATGGAAAATATTTGTGCACAATTAAACTAAAAGATAATATCAGTCAAATAAATTAGAAATGAATTTAACTATAATTTATTTAAATAAAGCATGTTAATAATTAATTATTAGGAGATGAATCTAAGATCAAAGTGGAATTATTCTATTTCGGCATATTGCATAAAATTTTTGAATAGATTAGAAAGGAAATAATTTTATATTTTTATTTTTTAAGGTTATGCTATGTTATTAAATGACTAGAGTAATATTTAAGCGAGTTGTTCTGTTTCGGTAAACAAGGCGAATGACCTGCAAGAGCCTAAATTCATGGCCCGTTTGACAGGAATTCAGACCTGTCCTAATAGAGAGAGTGTTTTGGTAAGTTTGGCGAGTTATTCATTTCAAGCCGAATGCTCTAGCTATATACTAGCTACTCTACAACAAACAACCCTTCGTGTTTAATATCAATAAAAGTTGTTTAGAATTGTATAAATAAGCTCGCCCGCCCCTTTGTTAAGATTTATGTTCCATTTGAGTTGGGGGGACTGAAATGCACACCCTAGTATAACAAAAAAGGGTCTCTTTTTTCGCAATACTCGAACTGGTCTAGATTGAACTCAACGATAATGAAAATCGGTCTAAAATAAAATCTATGATCGTTGGAGCGGGAACCTGATTACCTAAAAAAATAAATCTATTGCAGGATTTTATCTTAAAAACGTTAATAGTAAATATAATTTATAAATAATTGGCGCTTGTTCTATATAAAAATGTGTTAATATTTTGACAGGAATTTTATATAACGACGCATAAATAAAAACGCCAGTTTCTTAAAGGAGAGGGCGAAAACTAAAAAACTACTCTATGAAAAAATCTGACTGGTCGCTCAGCACAAAACTACCAATTAAAGAGGGTTTCCATTGGAACCTTAGTTCCGAACTTGCTTTTTAAATGTTGATTGCTAGAAATAAGCTATGGTTATTTTTCAAAATTTTAATCTCATATTTGGATATTTTATACGCAATAGAGAATCCTAGATAAATACAAGATTCCATAAGAATTGGAAAGATTTTTTTTTAATGTGTAAAAAGTTCTGCCTGCACTGAACATTATAACTACTAGACCGTATATTCAATTCTTTTTACTTTATTTTAAGTCTTTTTGGACTTGGTCTTCTTAACTTAGAATCATATGCAATACAATCCTTCTTTCGAAAGTTATAAAATTTTTTTTAACTCACACTTTTTTTCCACTCACACTCACACACACTTGCACACAGTCTTAAAAGAAGGCCATATAAGACTTTATATGATAGCCGTTATTACGAATATATATATTTTGGGGTCCAGTCATTCTTATTTAAGTCATTTGGTATCCAAATGGCTTAAATAAAATCATCGGACTGCCTGGGATCCGATCCCGCAACCCTTAGTATACAAGGCTACCAACTACACCAAGCCCGAGGGTCCCATAATAAATTATAAAATACCGTAGTATTTATTTAGTCTTCTAAAATGTAAGTCTATAAATAAATGAAAATATTCAAAGTTTTATAAATGACTTAATGGGTTTTCTATAATTAAAATCCGGCAGCCTTGACTACGGGGAAGTAATAAGTAATAACATGGTAAAAATAATAAGACAACCTTGAAGGAGAGGGGATGGGAGAGGGTTTACATATATAATCTATTGATAGAGACTAGAAATTAAATAGGGCCCTAAAGAACTGAAGTGATTAAGTCCCTTTGAATTAATTAAAACTATCAAAATTATTTATTTATTAATCTCCAAGACGAATAAATTAATAAATAATTATTTTGGAAAAAAAAATGTAAATTTTTCTTCTGTTTATAATCTGGTCTTAACCGCTTTACCTCTGAATATTGATCATAATTAGTATGTAAATACGAACTAGGCTTACGAAAGAAAAAAAAAATACTTCTTTTGTTTGGGTAAACCACCTGTTTGTATTTCTGATGATTCAGCTTAGAAAAATCTGTCTGAGAAAATTATTCATAATCTGATCGATTAAAAAAAAAAAAAAAATATTCTCTTATCATTTAAGAATATAAGCAAATCTTTTAAATGAATTTTGGTATCAGATATTTTACAGTGGACGTTTGTTTGTTTGTCTTGGGGTTTGTTTCAGACGAAAAATCGAGAGATGAATATAAACATATATATCTAGTGAAATGTTTAGTTGTGGATGTGTGTGCGGGATCATGGGTTGAACGCACGGGACCAAGGTCGGCGCTTTTGGACCTAGGACAACACGCACAAGAACTAACACATCTGGTCATAGTCACAAATACAAACACAAGTGAACAGTGAGGAACGCATTCATGAAGGCACGCAGCAGCCACTTCAGCAGCAGCAGCAGCAAAACCCCACGTCTGCAAACTGCGAAACGGCCAGACAGGTCGATCCGAGGATATACCCAAAGCATTGTTCCCTTAACGAGGTGTAGCTCGGGTTGCCTACAGCCAGGACTTGCATCCGCAGTTTAATCTCTGCTGTCCTAGATAGATAAGAGGCCTTTCGTCATTGGAAATCAGTTCACTTAGCGAATTTAACTTATCAACACAGATATATAAATAATTTATTGAAAATACCAAATTTGGAAGAAATAAGGAGACTTAAAATAGACATGACTGTCATTCATTAAAATCAGACATTTTGAATCCAAAACACTAAGCTTTTATATAAGCGCTAAAAAATGAATGGAACTATTCTGATAACAGCGAAGTAAAATAGCGCTTTGGGGGAAAAAAAAAGAAAGAATTAAAGATTATGAATATAAGAAATGAAATTTCAGAAGTCTTGCTTAATGGTTTAGAATTATTGCATAATATGAATAAATGTTAACTATGAATATAACATGTCCGAATTCAACAGGATTTAATTTTGTTTCGATTACGAAATTTTAAACCTAGAGAGAAATTAAATTTGATTTTTCCAAACAACTTTTATTAATAAAAAAAAAACTGATTGAATTCTAAATTGCATGATTTGTTAAAAATAACAATAATCAGAAATGAAAAATCAAGGCTACTACTGTAATGCTTATAAAAAAAAATCTGGTGTGACTGTCGCACAGCACACAACTTTCTCTTACCTTCGGTAATCGAAAGTTGTGTTCTGTGCTTGTCACACCAGATTTTTTGTGTCGACATATATTTAGTTCCCGCCAATATATTGGAATTTAAGATGTCAAATTTATAAACATGGGAAAATATTTATATTTTATTACCATGGCAACCATTTCTCCTATCTTTCCTATGAAGCACAAGAGTAAAGTGTGCTTCAAACAATTTTGAGGGCAAAACGAGAATATACATTTGAAAGAGCATCTAAAAAATAATTGATTTTTGAATTTTAATCAAAATCGTTAGAGCGAATTTAGAGAAAATCGAAAAAAACTGAAAAAGTACATCAGTAAAGTACTAGTACTCTTTGACTTTTGATTAAAAGCTTATTTTTCCGGTCCCGGGAGGTGTTTAACTTAAATATAAAATTTCAACCTCGTAGCTCAATTCCTTCATGCTTAAAATTGAACACACACCCACCCACACCCCACACACAGACAGACCATGTCGCGAAAACCACTTTTTTGGATTCAGGGGACCTCAAAACGTGAAGATCCATCAAAATCTCGACATCGAATTTTTGACATGAAACCAATACTTTCTCTCTCCTCTCTCTCTCTCTCTCTCTATATATATATTACATATATACATAGGTAGGAGAAAATAAAAGATCTAAATTGACTTCCTTTTCAAATCTCGTTTTTTGAGTTGAAAATCGTCATTTTAAGATTCTCCCTCCTAGAAATGTCCTATCTTGGACCCCAAGGTCGAAGATCATATTTTATAGTTTAATATGCAATATTTATATATTTACAAAAAGATATGTAAGTGATATTTATTGCTTTAATAAATCTCGGTAATTTGCAAGAAAACACGAGTTACTTCGGTAGAGCATAATATTTCAGTATGACATAAATAAAAATGAAATTTATTATAAATTTAAAATAAGAAATAAGGTTCATCAATTGAAAGAAGAATAATTACAAGGTGCAAAATCTAAAAAAAAGTAAAATACTAAATTACAGATCGTTTTTTTATATCATTGTTCGGAATTTTCAATCTCCTTGGAAATTAACAATTCAGGATGTATGGCCAATTCGTGAGTCCCTGGATCTATGAGGTGTTGGTCATTTGAATTAATTAACTCCTACCTAGGAAACAAACAATAAAGCTAAAGTGGGATCGGGATTTAAATCCCAATCCGATCCAGAATTTTGAATTTGGTTTGAAATTTATCAGATAAGAAGAAATTAAATTCTAAAGGGGCCCTCACATTTGCAAAAGTTTTGCACAAAAACGACATCTTCAAAATTTTTGCATCAAAAAGCGTGAATATTCAAAATTTTGTGGAGCATTCAAAAATTTTCAGAATTGAAATTTTTTGCCAATATATTCAAAATTTTGAAGCATGAAAGCTAGTATGACAAAATTTGCGCAAAATTCCTTCATTCTGTCACGAGCGTTCATCCCTGTCATCATAATCATTGTAACCCCCTTTGAAAAAAAAAATAAACCAGGAAAGGGAGAAGATCAGTCTTGTATCGAGGTATGTAGTAGTTAACAGGGCCATAGCCCCCCTCCCCGACCGCCGTAATTTCAAAAAAAAAATATATTCTTTGAAACATGTAGGCCTATAATAGAATGAATTTTTTTTCTTTTTTTTAAATTTCATTTACTTAAGGTCTTATTCGGCAGAGAAGGCCTCGTCTCTATTTATTTCACCTGGATTGATAGCCAATCCAATTGAAATAAATTGTCGCATGAGACTGCATCCAAACCCGAGACCTTTGACATAAAAGGCCAGTACGCTACTCACTTCACCAAGGCCCTAATTTATTTAATTAATAGACTATATTCTTGAGGGGAGAATTGATTAAGTCACAACTCTAAGGGAGAGAGTGAGAGAGATTTATTTAATTTTATTATCCAAACACGTAGTAACTGATTCTTTAAATTAACCTGTTTACTTTATAACTATAATTATCTTTATTTAAATTTTGTGCCATAGTCATTATCGAATATACGTAATTTAAATAATGCAATCTTCCTCGATGTTTAATTTTTTCCCCTCTCAATTGCAAGGCGATTCTTTCTTTCTTTCCAATTTTAGACCTGCGACATAAATTAAAAGACATTTTTTTTTTTCAATAAGAATTTCTGCAGGTCTTTTTAATTAAAATTTGTTTTGTTTAACAAAGCTCGCCATTTTTCTTTTTCCACCCCCCCCCCCCTTTAAAAAGAAAACAACAGCCATTTTTATGAGAGTAATTTAAATTTTAATATATATTATTTCCGAATAAAAGGCAATTTAATTTTATAATTAAAAGTGAAATGCTAATTTTTTTTTTAAGATAGAATTTTAATATGACCTCATTTTTGTTTTAGAAAAGAAGAATAATTAAAAATCTTCAGTCTTCTTATTTTCTTAACAAAACTCATAAAAAGAAATCTATATATTTTTAAAATTATTAATGGATGAAGTTCGGATGAAAATTGCCAATTATTAACACAAAAAATTAATTAAAAATACTAAGTATATGTAGCAATAAATTGGTATAAAAATTTGAAACTATTTCGACAGCTAGTGTATTATCTTCAGAAGTAATACATTATTTACATTACATGACACACTGAGTGTCTAAAAATGTATCAAGTATTTATACCAATATATACCGTATATATGGGGCATTCCACGCCAACTCGACCACTTCTGAACCCGACCATTTTTGATTTGGCTGAAACTTTGTCATCTTTTTGTACCCTATTGAAAACGTGTCTGAGAATTTTTTCAGATTTTACGACCCAGCCAAAAAAAAGTTATAGCATTTTCAAAAAACATCGATTTTTTTTTTCAAATAACCGTAAAACTGTCAAAAATTAACTTATCGGGATGATTTTTTTTTTTGAAATTTTTGTCTTTAAATGTACTTTTCAGAAATAAATATGACAAAATTTTACAGATTCATCTTGAACGTTTTTTTTGACATTTTCGGAAAAAAACAAAAATTTCGGGATGAATGACACTTTTTTTTAATTTTTTTTTTTATAAAAAACTTTGATTTTTTCTACAAATGCTCTGAAAATTTCAGAGTGGGATTATTTCGCGTTCTATTTTTTTTTATTTTTGAAAAAAAAAAAAAATTTTTTTTCTCCGCTTATTTATCATGATGGTGCTCTTAAATTCTTCCAGGACTGCCCGAGATTCTAGAAAATTGAAGAAAAATAATAATAATAATAGTTAGGGGTGATGAAAATCGAGAAAATTCCATTTATCCTGAAAAAATTAGAAATTAGTTGTGTATTCAACTACTGAAGTATTTGAAGCGTCAAGTAAAAGCTTAGAAACATGGGCGTAACTAGGGGGTGCCGGAGGGGCCTGGCCCTCCCCAGAAAGCTCCTTGCCCCAAGAAAAATTGAGAAAATATCGGGCTTTTCAGGGCCTCCGGAGGATGGCTGGTCCCATGGCCCCCCTTTAATTTTTCTTGGGGCAAGGAGCTTTCTGGGGAGGGCCAGGCCCCCACGGCACCCCCCTAGTTACGCCCATGTTTCTAAGCTTTTACTTGACGCTTCAAATACTTCAGTAGTTGAATACACAACTAATTTCTAATTTTTTCAGGATAAATGGAATTTTCTCGATTTTCATCACCTCTAACTATTATTATTATTATTTTTCTTCAATTTTCTAGAATCTCAGTCAATCCTGGAAGAATTTAAGAGCACCAACATGATAAATAAGCGGAGAAAAAAAAATTTTTTTTTTTCAAAAATAAAAAAAAAATAGAACGCGAAATAATCCCACTCTGAAATTTTCAGAGCATTTGTAGAAAAAATCAAAGTTTTTTATAAAAAAAAAAATTAAAAAAAAAAGTGTCATTCATCCCGAAATTTTTGTTTTTTTCCGAAAACGTCAAAAAAAACGTTCAAGATGAATCTGTAAAATTTTGTCATATTTAAACAATAAGAAAACAAAATTCTGCAGGGGTTTTATTTAAGTGAAAATATTTCCTCGCTTTTATATGAATCAGAAAAGCGAGGCGCATTTTTTTGATTTCACCTCGACTCTAGGCAAAAATAATGCGAAGCGCCCCTTTTTACTTTCTCTTACCTATGTATATATGTAATATATATATAGAGAGAAAGTATTGGATTCATGTCAAAAATTCGATGTCGAAATTTTGATGGATATACACGTTTTGAGGTCCCCTGAATCCAAAAAAGTGGTTTTCGCGACATGGTCTGTCTGTGTGTGGGTGGGTGTGTGTGTGGGTGGGTGTGTCTGTGTTCAATTTTAAGCATGAAGGAATTGAGCTACGAGGTTGAAATTCTATATTTAACTTAAACACCCCCGGGACCGGAAAAATAAGCTTTTAATCAAAATCGGCCAAAGATTACTAGTACTTTACTGATGTACTTTTTCAGTTTTTTTCGATTTTCTCAAAATTTGCTCCAACGATTTTTTTTAAAATTCAAAAATCAATTATTTTTTAGATGCTCTTTAAAATGTATATTCTCATTTTGCGATTGAAATCTTCTGAAGACCACTTTACTCTTGTATTTCATAGGGAAGATAGGAGAAATGGTTGTCATGGTAACAAAATATAAATATTTTCCCATACTTATAAATTTTACATCTGAATTCAAATGTTCCGTACTGTCGGGAACTAAATATATGTCGACACAAAAAATCTGGTGTGACAAGCACAGTACACAACTTTCGATTACCGAAGGTAAGAGAAAGTTGTGTGCTGTGCGCCAGTCACACCAGATTTTTGCATCTCCGATGTTTTTGATTGAGATTGAAATATTTAAAAATACATAATGATGACAACTGTGAAAGCCTAAACTCCAAAATACTATTTACTTTAATTTGTTACGACAAAGAAGAAACTTTTTCACTAATGAATCTTTGAGAAAAAATCTGGTGTGACTGGCGCACAGCACACAAATTTCTCTTACCTTCGGTAATCGAAAGTTGTGTAGTGTGCTTGTCCCACCAGATTTTTTGTGTCGACATATATTTAGTTCCCGACAGTACGGAACATTTGAATTCAGATGTAAAATTTATAAGTATGGGAAAATATTTATATTTTGTTACCATCGCAACCATTAGGATAAATCTTCCCTATGAAATACAAGAGTAAAGTGGTCTTCAGATTTCAATTGCAAAATGAGAATATACATTTTAAAGAGCATCTAAAAAATAATTGATTTTTGAAAAAAAATCGTTGGAGCAAATTTTGAGAAAATCGAAAAAAACTGAAAAAGTACATCAGTAAAGTACTAGTACTCTTTGGCCGATTTTGATTAAAAGCTTATTTTTCCTGTCCCGGGGGGTGTTATACTTATATATAAAATTTCAGCCTCATAGCTCAATTCCTTCATGCTTAAAATTGAACACACACACCCCCCACACACACACACAGACAGACCGACCATGTCGCGAAAACCACTTTTTTGGATTCAGGGGACCTCAAAACGTGAAGATCCATCAAAATCTCGACATCGAATTTTTGACATGAATCCAATATACTAATACTTTCTCTCTCTCTCTCTCTCTCATATATATATATATATATATATATATATATATATATATATATATATTACATATATACATAGGTAAGAGAAAGTAAAAAATCATCTTTGCTTACCTACTTCTTTAAAAAAAAAAAAAAAAAAAAAAATTGAAAGCAAAAGTTGAAATGGCCCCAGTAATTGGAATTCAAAGAATTGAATAAATTTTTATCGAGCTATCTGGGAACCGAACCTTTTTAAGTTTTTCAATATTGACATTTTATACTAAAGAAAAACGATAATCTTTTAATAATCTCTAAATCCCAGTATGATTA
The DNA here is from genome assembly GCA_023213315.1 of Euborellia annulipes. Taxonomy (NCBI): domain Eukaryota; kingdom Metazoa; phylum Arthropoda; class Insecta; order Dermaptera; family Anisolabididae; genus Euborellia; species Euborellia annulipes. The sequence continues at coordinate 72,074 of JAKCPI010006637.1, read as the reverse complement.
AAAAAAAAAAAAAAAAACAGCTCAAAGGGATAACATGAAGAGTGTAATAAAATAATTAAATAGCAAAAAAAAAAAAAAAATGGGTTACGGATGTTTTAGAGATTTTCCTACTCTTTAATTAGGTAACTCGGAATACGTTCTTTCACTCAATTAAAATATACCAATAAAAAAAAGTCTTTCAAAAAGATACCGATTTAAAATTGAAATTATAATAATAAGCCATTTTTTTTATTTTTTGTTTTTTATTTTTTAATTTAATATTCAAAAAGTGATTCTTTATTTTTTTTATCGGTTGGCTGGAATGATAATAATATGAATGGATGGATGGTTTAAGACGTGTTTTTTTTTTTTGTTTTCACCTTCAACCCAAAAGTTCAAAGCAAACAAGTTAATTGTAATTTGAAATAAGTAAAAAAAAAAAAATTGTAAGCAAAGGCGAAGGATTTAAACATATATTTCAGCGCTGTATCTTTTATTTTCACATAATCTCTTGTTAGCTTATATAATTTAATTAAGGTAAAAAGAGAAGTGGGATTATTGATAAAATAAATTAAAAATGCTAACAAAAATTTGTCTTGTCACAGCGTGCAGAAATTATTACTAAACTTTTCTGGAAAAAAAAATAAAAAATAATAATGCGTCGCCGGAGGCGGCTGTGCAGCTAGTCTATAATAATGAGAATTTTTAATTTATACCTTTTGGCTAAAATTTTTTTTTTTTTTTGTACATTTTTCTAATAAAACGATATAATAATAATAAACTTAAAAATAGGCAACCAGCTTGACAAACATGCATTGAGGGTGGTTTTCTTTTACCGGTATCAAAATATATTTTTTTTTTTTCATTTAATTTTCTCTTACGAATTTTTACTTTCTCTTACCTATGTATGTAATGTATATATAGAGAGAAAGTATTGGATTCATGTCAAAAATTCGATGTCGAGATTTTGATGGATCTTCACGTTTTGAGGTCCCCTGAATCCAAAAAAGTGGTTTTCGCGACATGGTCTGTCTGTGGGTGTCTGTGTGTGTGGGTTCAATTTTAAGCATGAAGGAATTGAGCTATGAGGCTGAAATTTTATATTTAAGTTAAACACCCCCGAGATCGGAAAAATAAGCTTTTAATCAAAATCGGCCAAAGAGTACTAGTACTTTACTGATGTACTTTTTCAGTTTTTTTCGATTTTCTCAAAATTCGCTCCAACGAGTTTGATTAAAATTCATAAATAATTTATTTTTTAGATGCTCTTTAAAATGTATATTCTCATTTTGCCCTTGAAATCTTTTAAAGCACACTTTACTATTGTATTTTATAGGAAAGAGGAAAAATGATTGCCATGGTAACAAAATATAAATATTTTCCCATACTTATAAATTTTACATCTGCCCATGGGGCTTGGAGTAGTCGGTAGCGTGCCTACCTTCTATACCGAACGTCGCGGGTTCGGACCCCAGGCAGTCCGATGATTTTATTTAAGCCATTCGGATACCAAATGGCTTAAATAAGAATGCCTGGACCCCAAATAATAATATATATTCATAACGGTTATCGTCAAAAGTCTTAAATGGCCTAAGTTGCCGAAAAGACTGTGTGAATGTGTGTGTGAGTGTGAATGAGAAAAAAGTATGAATGTTTAAAAAAAAAAAAAAAAAAATTTGACATCTGAATTCAAATATTCCCTACTGCCGGGAACTAAATACATGTCCACACAAAAAATCTGGTTTGACTGGCGAACAGCACACAACTTTCTCTTACCTTCTGTAATCGAAAGTTGTGTGCTGTGCGTCAGTCACACCAGATTTTTTATATTTATATTCCTTCGTAACCATAATCTCAATAAATTTTTTTTTTTACTTTCTCCTGTTTTTATATGATATACAGTATATAGAGAGAAAGTATTGCCATCATGTGAAAAATTCGATGTCGAGATTTAGATGGTTATACATGTTTTGTGGTCTCCTGAGTCCAAAAAAGTGTATCCCGCAAATCGGTCTGTCTGTCTGTGGGTGTGTAATGATTTTAAGCATGAAGGAATTGAGCTACGAGATTGAAATTTTAAATTTAAGTTAGTTACTCTACCCTACCGAATAGTCAAAATAAGCTTTTGAACAAAATGAGCCAAAAAGTACTAGTACTTTATTGATGTTCTTTTTTTCGATTTTCTCAAAATTACCTCCACCAAAATTTTTTAAAATTCAAAAATCAATTATTACTTTTTAGATGCTCTTTAAAATGTATATTCTCATTTTGCCCTAAAAGTGTTTTGAAGTACACTTTACTGATGAAGTAGTTCAGATTTTTCAAATTCATTTTCCGGTTCTTCCTTCCATAGAGCCAATGTTAAATCCCTATGGGGATTTGCATGGTAATTTCGATTCAACAGGGGATCCCCCTTTCCAACTTTTTACACATTTTAAAAAATTCTTTCCAATTCTTATGAAATTTTGTATTTATTTAAGATTCTCTATTGTGTATAAAATATCCAAAAATGAGTTTAAAATTTTGAAAAATAACCATACTTTATTTCAAGTAATCAACATTTAAAAAGTCAGTTTGGAACGAAGGTTCTATGGGAAACTAAATATAAATATCTCGACACAAATTTATCTCGATCTGGTGTGACCAGCACGGTGCACAACTTTCTCTTACCGAAGGGTAGGAGAAAGTTGTGTGTTGTGCGCCAGTCACACCAGATTTTTAATTATATGTTTTTAAAACATTTCTCACCAACATTTATCATTCCCAATTAACTTTTGCTTCTCAGGAGGTCTTTTAGGTTCGAATTCGTTTTTATTTTCATAAAATAATTTTTCAGCGTAATTGTATTTAACCCCAGAACCCGGAGAGACTCTCGGCGGCTCTAGGTATGAAAATTAATTTTTACATCAAAAGCTAATATGTTTGATTTTATTATTTTTTTTTTATAAATAAATTTTCCCTTTTTATTAGTTAGTAAAAAACATAAAATATCAAGATTTTTTTTTTTTTTTTGAAAACTTCTCAGGGTAATTAGATGAATTTATAAATAAAGTAAACATGGATGAATGGATGACCCCGAAGAAATAAAAGGTCGCCGCTTAGCAATAAATTGACAAGATATCGCTAATAAATAATTAATCACCAAGTTCAAAAGGTTTCAGGAGCTGAAAAGACTTGAGAAAAAATAAGGATAGCGAATAGCAGCCAGGAAAAATCAAATCAGACAAAAACTAGATTAATTTTTATCAGATTTATTTGATCGTCGACGTTTCTCCATCATCTTGAGAAAAAAATTTTAATTTATTATTGAAAATTTAAATATTTGGATTAGGGTGCGATCGAAACAAGATTTTCAACCGAAACCATAACCGAAACTTGTATTTCCTATAAGGAGAGGGGGGGGGGGGCTTAACTCAAAAACCTTTACCAACTTTTTGGCTGAAACCAGGATTTTTGGCCGCAACCGTAACCGAAACCGAATATTCGGTCGGTTCCTAATTTGGATATAAATAAGGGATAGATTTAAAAATAATAATAAATTTCACAATAGATTTTTTTTTTTTTTTTCAATTTTCTAGTTACACTTTAAAAACCACATAAAGACATAATAATTGAAAGCAGGGCCGCAGACAGGGGGGGCAGGGGGGGGCTATATGCGCGGGGCCCGGGCCCCCTCAGAGGGCGCCCAATCATAAAATTCTAATAAAAAATAATTTTCATGGTTAAAATTTCAATTAAAAAAATCATTTTCTTGAAATTTTTTTCTGAAGGGGCCCGGGCCCTTTAAGCTCAAAACAAGATTGATAATATTTTTCACGTCTCAGAATAGCTAAAAACGCAGATTTCAGTGCATAATTTTCAAAAAATTTTCCATAAAAGCCTTTTACATATTAAAAAAAAAAAACTTTAAGGGTGGGTGGGGGGTGGGGTCGTATTATTAAGTAGCCCCGGGGCCCGTCAATTAGGTCTGCCGCCCTGAGTGAAAGTATAAAAGTATTAGCTCTTCTCCGTTTTAAAGGTTCGAACCTGAGAATGCATACCAGAGTCATTTAATTTCAAATTTTTCTCTCTATTAATTTTAATGAATTTGTATACTGAAGTAAAATTTATTATGCCTCTTTACTATTTGTCTCCCACAGAGATAAGTTAATTAATTTCTTATTTCCTGTCAGCAGGATGAAAATTTTTTGGGGATTTTTTTTCTAATTTGACTGAAGAGGGAAAATTTTTCTATTTTTTACTTTCTCTTACCCTATATATTTTTTATCCTTCCGTTTGTCGATATCGATTTATTTATTTACCTTTTATATCTATTCCGAAAGTAATTATTTAATCTTGTCGGAAGAGAGAGAGATGGCAGTGGCGGGGCGAAATCGCAACTAGCGGTGCGAATGTGACGTCGAATTTATTTGGCACAAGGACCCGGGTAGGGGGCCCTGGTCTGGGGGACGGGACGTAGCCGGGGTCAACGCTCTGGTCCAAGGCCGAGCCGGGCCTAGGCCAACCCGAGGTGAGTTGAGCTGGTCGTCGTCGTTGCTGCCTTCACGGGCCGCAATTTCGAGAGGTCGTTACACTGGCTGGCTTGGCACTAACCGACCGAAAAACATTCGGCCCGGTCGTATTTCGCCAATCCGTACGTCACAGGCAAACGCCACCTAAACCCAACTCCCACCACTAGACATTGGTACTCTAGCGAGTTGTTTCGAATGGGAATTGGCCAATTTTCGGCTAGCGATTCGGGGATGATGTCTTCGGAACGGGTGTTGATGTTTTTTCTCCGTCCGTCTGGGCTTGCGTGCAAGTGAAACCCTGGCCTAACCCAATAGGCATCGTAGTGTGGCTTTTGCGACGGCGTCGGCGGGCCCCGGGGCGTTCACCCCGGCGGGGCAGGTGCTAGACGTCTACGTCTACGTCTCTCAGCTCAAGGCTTTTTCTTCGGAACATTGGGCCATTGTACACCATCATGTCGGTCGCAATTCATCAAAACCACCTCCGATGCGATGGCTACGCAACGACCACGAGTCCTGATGGACGGCGGCCACCCGGCATGGCGACAACGTCACCTCGCATCACATTCTATGGTCGTTGCACATTATTATTATCTATTATAGATACTAGATTTTCTTCTTCAGGAGTTGGGCGTAGTTGAAAAACTCATGAATGACAACTACCAACTTCATCATTCTAAAAATTTTGGAATTTTTTTTAGATAAAGGAAAAATGCATTTTTTTTTTCATTTAAAAAAAATCAATGCATTTTTTATTATCTCTAAAAAGGCGCAATTTTCGCTTGGTGCTTAATCATCTTTAATTTTGGATATCAAGCTTTTCGCAAACAAAGAAAAAAAACATGTTTTTTTTCCGCTTAATCGTCCTTCTAATTTCGGCCCACTTACATAACCTCAAAAAACGCAATGCATTTATTTGGCAAACTTGAAAACACAATTAGATTACATAACGCTTAAAAAAAAAATTAGCTTTATAAATATCACCTTGAAAAAATTCGATTGTTTGAAAAATAAACTCCTGAAGAAGAAGATTTCATGAAATGCATGAAATAAAATAATAACTAACTATATTTTAATCGCTTTAGAAATGAGTTCATCAGATAAGCACAAATTTGTTTTTTATTGGCTAAAATAACAATGAAATTATTTTATTGTTTTTTATTATAAGATTGGGAGGCTTCTAACTTTCTCGAATTTTTTTTTTTTAATTTTTAAATATTCAAGTTTGGGAAATAGTAGCCATACAACTTTCTAACGATCTAGTATTGATCGCCTACTTAAAATGAGAAAAGATAATTGAAGCCCTTGCTTGTTTTCAGATAATAAATATGATTTTTTTAAAGAGCGTAATTGCTATTTTAATATTTTGTTTTTAACTTTAATAAAAAATTATGACCATATTATTTTTGTTGGGGTTATATACCTCATTGAATGGTGAGGTAAGTTGGGTTTAAAGATGGCAATCGCGTCATTATTACCTTTCTTTAGAATCATCAAAATAATAACACTTTTTTTTTTTTTTTGTGTCTGTATATTATTTAATTTGTCATTCCTTTTTCCATCCTATTCTCTTGATTTGGCCCCCTAAGGCTTCAATCCACTTTTGCCCTCTGCATATTGCTGACGCCCATTAAATTGCGTATCAGTCACTAAATCACTTTTGACTTTTTCTTTGATGTGTGAAAAACTGTCATTTGGCCGTTGCATATCAACGTTACATATTTTGATACGGAATGTTGCAACGCATACGTGCAACGCGATACGCGTCAGCGATACGCAACAGGCAAATGCTACCAGTGTACGAGCCTTATGACTTTCTATTTCCAAAAATGAAGAAATTGAAAAGAATATAATCACTGGAACAAAAGCGTTTTTGCTGAATCGAAATGGTTTTTTGGAAGTCAATTGTTGAAATTTAACAATACAAATTCTAAAGTGGTTAGTTAAAGCAATTTGTGCCCTCGGGGTTTGGCGTAGAGGTTAGCGTGCTAACCTCATATACCAAACGTCGTGGGTTCGGACCCCAGGCAGTCCGATGATTTTATTTAAGCCATTTGGATACTAAATGGCTTAAATAAGAATGCCTGGACCCCAAATAATATATATTCATAAAAACGGTTACCGTCAAAGTCTTAAATGGCCTAAGTTGCCGAAAAGACTGTGTGAAAGTGTGTGTGAGTGTGAGTGTGAATGAGAAAAAAGTGTGATTGTTTTTTTTTTTTTTTTTTTTAAAGCAACTTGTATTCAAATTAAAATAAATTTATTTATAGAAGAAATTCAACTTTCACTCTCTTGTTCTAGAGACTTATTTATTATAATGAAAATAAAATTTAAATTTAACAGGTTTGTATCTTCAGGCTGGATTAGAAAATTAGTAGTTTTAAAAAATTGATAGTTTACACAATATTTATTTATTTATTGAGATCAATAAATAAATTTACTATAAGTATTTGATGAATATATTTTTTAAGCGTTAAATATTTATTATTCATTGGATGGGCTTTTGCCTCCCTCCCCACTCCACTCCCATCCTGTCTACTCCTTAAAAGTCAAGATACGAGACTTTCGTTTCGTTTTTTTCATTTAATCAAAAATAAATGTTCCAAAATATTATTTATTAATAATAAATTAAACAAAAATTAATTATTGTTATAATTTCAGAAAGATAGTACTATCTACTTCTTCATTTTACAATATTTATTGGCGAAGATAAGAAATAATTATTTTTTAAGAATAATGAGTTAAAAAATTTTAATTATTATATTACTTGAGGTAATTATTACAAAAGCGCCAGAGTGTTCTTGAGGTGGAGAGGGGGAAGGTGCAAACATGACGCCGTCAAAGGAGGGGAACCCGGATTAGCTGGCCATGTTCAGCTTCAAATCTTGAAGATTAATTTACATACAACGAAATTTTATTATTATTATTTATTATTATCAGAATTTTTTTTTTATTTTTAAATTTTCTTGTCAGTATCAATCGTCCATAAGGCCCTTTTTGTTCTAGAGCTCCTTTTTTTTTTGAGAGAGCTCTTGACCTTGAATATTCAATCTCATTTTGTTTGCAAATATTTTTTTTTTTTTCGTTTTGGGTCGTATAAATATTTTTGAAATCTTGTTGAAGCCACATACACAATATCGCCCTTGGGCGTTTCCGCCAATCACCACCCACTATTAAAAATTAAGAGAAAATGAAATTACAAAAATCAAATAATATTTTGTTAGCTACTTTCAGTTCAACAAAAATATTTCAAATTGCCTAAGCATCTAATGCTGATTTATTTAATAATCAAAATGTATATTACTCGTACAATACAATGACAATTATAATAAATGACTAGACCTTGTCCTTAGCATCGAGATAAAGGTCACGCTTCTTGTTCTTGGAATTCACTGAGAGACAAAAATTTATTTAAATTAAATTGGCTTCCAAATTCTGAAGATGACACACAGTTTTAAGTTTTGAATCAATAAATAACTCGAAACTAATTTACTAAATTTTTGCAGCTCACAATGGAGAGGTAAATTTCAAGACAAGAAGTGAATCCTATTTCTCTATGATAAGAACAAGAGATAGTTATTAATTTAATAAATAAGGGATGATAATTAGGCAGCCAAAATAAAAAAAACAAAATTTTTTAATTTTCTCTGTCGACGTTTCGAACGCTCATCGCGCTCATCATCAGGACAGATAGAAAAGTCATAAGCTTAACGTTAGATGGATATAGGTTGTCATATACAGATATATATCAATAAATAAATACTGATGATACATCAAAATAATATGAATATCTATAAAAATTCTTAACAAATGTAAACAACAAAGGATTCCACCACAAATTGCAAAATTACAAGTTAGGCCTTTTATCAATTATAAAATATGTAATTTTGCAATATGTGGTGGAATCCTTCGTTGTTTACATTTGTTAAGAATTTTTATAGATATTCATATTATTTTGATGTATCACCAGCAAGGGCGGATACAAGGGGGGGGGGGGTAAAGGGGGTAATTACCCCCCTGAGATTTGAAAAAAATATTTTTTTCGAAAAAAAAAATGTATTTTTAATGTAAAATTTTAAAAATTAATACTTAAAAATTTGATTTGTATTTATATTCTGGGAAACAAGTACAGATTGCGCCTTTAAATTACCGAAATTAAGAAAAAAATGTGTGCTGTGCGACTATCACTCCAGATTACCCCCCCCCCCGAGAAACACCTCTGGATCCGCCACTGATCATCAGTATTTATTTATATATCTGTATATAACAAGCTATATTATCCATCTGAGCTTATGACTTTTCTATCTGTCCTGATGATGAGCGCGATGAGCATTCGAAACATCGGCAGAGAAAATTAAAAAATTTTGTTTTTTTATGTTGGCTGTCTAATTATCATCCCTTGAATACATACACATCAGCCATATCCACTTATAATTTAATAAATAAGGTCTGACAATGAGATTCCGAAATACTTAACACCCTCACACTAGCTTTCATGCTTCAAAATTTTGAATATAAATGCAAAAAATTTCAGCTAAAATCTTTTTTCGGCATCGAAGGCCTTTTAGACACCGTCTCTATTTATTTAAATTGGATTGAATAATTTTAATTACCAGTGCAGATACAGTATATTTTAACAATCAATAGAATATAATAAATGGACCGTTTATTTTGAAAGTGGTGTAAGTCCATTTTCTATTGTTTCGAGAAAATGAAAGGTTAACAAACTGTTTATTTAAAAATCTATTTACCGACTAATTTTCAATTCTACAAAACAATTTTTTAAGAAATTTACCACTAGCTAGTTATATAATCTTAGCTCAATTGTACCTGAAGAGGGCCACAGAATGAATGGCCGAAACGATGTAATTTTTTCAAATAAACCACAGTTAAACCGAAATCTAATTCTTTTACTAATGAATATAATGCTTTTATTTCTGGAAACACTGATTTTTATTTTATTTTTTTTTTTTTTTATCGCAAATATCGGTAGTGAAACTTTTTAAGGAGAAGGAATAATTTATCTAGTAGCTACATATGACGAATTTAAATTGATACTCAATCTATTAATTTTTTATTTTTTAATTCAAAACTTGTTGACACCAAGAGAAAGTGTCTCTGTCCAAATCAACCGAAAATATCCCTGACCACACCCAATACGGGTACTAGAAAATCAAAAATATAAACAAGCAAGCGAGTTATATAAAAAATATATTAACCAATTTTTTATTACGTGATTATTAAATTTAAAGGTCATCTTGAATGTAGTTCAAAAGAAGAGAGAGAGAGAATACTAGCCAAACATCCCGCATCCTATCAAGGTTACACTTCCAAAAAACCGAGGCGAAGTGAAAAAAAAATTCGATTAGTTATACTAAATCAATTAGGTAAATTCCACTGTCAAACATTAAAAAAAAAATTAAATAAAAAATCTGGCGTGGCTGATCGCACAACACACAACTTTCTCTTACCTTCGGTAATTGAAAGATGTGTTATGTGCTTGTCACATCACATTTTTTTGTGTCGACGTTAATTTATTTATTTTCTACCAAGATACTAAATCAGAATTCGAAAAGATGTAAAATTTATATACAGAAAAATATTTATATTTTCTATTTTAATCTAGAAGTTTACTCGTAGATCCTGCAGCTCTTATTCAGGAGTATCAAAACAAATGAATGTTTTAAATTTTATAATTTATTGCTTATCGACTGGATTCTGTACCCTAATTGACAGTTTTGGAGTTCAATTGTCTCCATCCTCAGGCTACTGACAATTGAACTCCGAAACTGTCAGTAGCCTGAGGATGGAGACAATTGAACTCCGAAACTGTCAATTACTGTACAGAATCCAGTCGATAAGCAATAAATTATAAAATTTAAAACATTCATTTGTTTTGATACTCTTGAATAAGATCTGCAGGAGTAAATTTCTAGATTAAAATAGATTAATCAATTTCTCATACAAATCCAGTTTTCTTTTAATATTTATATTTTGTTACCATGGCAATCATTTTTCCTCTTTCCTATGAAATACAAGAGTAAAGTGTGCTTCAAAAGATTTCAAGGGCGAAATGAGAATATACATTTTTAAGAGCATCTAAAAAAATAAATGATATGAATTTTAATCAAAATCGTTGGAGTGAATTTTGAGAAAATCGAAAAAAACTGAAAAAGTGCTTCAGTAAAGTACTAGTGCTTTTTAGGCTATTTTGTTCAAAAGCTTCGTGTGACATCTCAGAGAGGTACCTAACTTAAATATCAAATTTCAATATTCTAGCTCTTTTTGATTTTGAGATATTTTGTTCACCGACACAAACATTCAGGCCGTCGCTGAAATCAATTTTTTTGACTCAGGCAACCCGTTTTGAACGTGTATATCCATCAAAATCTCGACATCGAATTTTTGACATGAATCCAATACTTTCTCTCTAGATATCAACATATTTAGGTAAGAGAAAGTAAAATTTAAGAATCCATTAAAATAGGAAAATCTTGACAGCGAATTATTATTTTGCTTATAATCATAAAATTTTTTAAAATTCCATTTTGAAACAAGTAATAGAAATTGAGAAACAATAATCATTAAACAATGTTATACTATACTTTTACACAAAAATAAAATTTATTTTATTTCTTGTCTACTTAATAGCAAGCAGCCAATGATAATTTCGTTTGATGGCCAGGTCACCTCTCGTTTATTATGATAATTTTTAAAGCCTGATTCACAAGGAGTTAAGTACCGAATAAATACACACCTACACGAAACACATATACTACGCTGTATAAATCGAAAATAAAATTTGCGAGTGAAATTTGACCTTCATCTTGTTTTTGTTCTACCTACATTTGAGGATCCATTCCCATTAAAATAGTACATAACAGATTAGAATCTTGTTTTAAATTGTATTTGAAATGCACAATAGTGTTTCAAGTCAGTCATAAACTCATTAATTGGGAATGAGTATTTCCTATATAGAATATAAAACACAACAACCTTTCTCCTCTAATAAGAGCAACATCTCAAATTCAATAACATACAGATAGTGACTAGGTGTTTTTAAAAATTAAAAAATTAGAAAAAAAAAAAAAAAAAACAGTGGATTAGGTCTATTTTTATACATTTCAAACAAGTGGATCCAGACGGGGAGGAGGGAGTAATCTAGTGTTAATGGTTGCACAGCACAAAATTTGCTCATAATTTCGGTCATTTAAAGTTGCATTTTGTACTTGTTTACCAGAATATAGACCAATATACAAATCAAATTTTTAATTATTAATTTAATTACTATAAGATATAGACAGCATTTTTTTTAAAATATCTTTTAATTTACTTTTTTTTCAATAGATGTGATTAATCTAAAAAAAAATTTCGAAAATCAAAAAAAGGGCTTCTATAAGATTGTAGATATTTTAAATAGCTTTAATTAAAAAAACAATTTGAGGTCGATAGCTTCAAAATTGTGGCTGCTGGAACCTCTCAAAATCAGCACCTCAAGACGCGCGCACCTTAAATTGTATAAGAGCCCGAAGAAATACGAATGTGAAGCGAGAATATACGAACTCAAGTTTCGGCCCGAAACCGAAACCAGATTTTTTGGCCGAAAATAGCCGAAACCGTAACCAAAACCGAAACTTCGGACATTTCTTCCGTAATCTTCTATTTTTGGAATATCCTACAAATATCCTCATTCGAGCAAAGAAAAGTTTCAAATATTGAAAATCAGAAAAAGTATTAATCATGATTTTTTATGCTTTTTGTAATTGATGCAATTGCCAAAAATAAAACAAAAATTCAAAAAAAAATGAAATTCTCCATTCTCATGACGTTTTTATAAGAATGAAACATTCATCAAGTCTAATTTCAATCAGCGATCATAATATTTAAATTACTCGAAGAATTTTTTTAAATCAAGTAATAAACTTGTGATAATTATTTAGTAATAAATTTCCTAGCAATAATTAATGGGTGTTTCTCGGCATCTCTATCTCATCCATTAATCTCTCGCCATATGCTCCGCCTTTGTCTCTAATTTGCTACTGGATTTGAGAATTTTTCATTTAATAGTACCTTAATCATTCATTCATTCAGGTTGAAAAACATAGTTGAATTATTTTTATCACTCAATAAAAGATTAAGTATAAAACAAGGGAATAATAGAGATTAAAAAGTTAAAACAACTTTAATGATATAAACATTTTAATATGAGTGAATTAAAGTATGTTTTATCAATGCAATTAGAAATTCACCCTAAACTTTTTTTTTTAATGCCAAACTATAAAACTTTTATATGTACCAGAGGGAATGCAATTCATGTTTGAGATTAGATTTAAATGCCAAATAATTAATACATCAATCAATTTGACATATGTATTAAAAATGTTGAAACAATTTTTGTAATATTTGTGGTAATTTAAAATTTTTTTGCCCCTCAAAGTTTTTTTTCCAAAATAACCTTTTTATTTAATTAAGTTTTTCCCATATGATTTATCAATCAGAGGTTCTATACAAATTTTTATTTTAAAACATATACAAATGTAAAACAATACATAGTATAAAAAATCTGGTGTGACTGGTCGCACAGCCAATTTCTCTTTTGTAATCAAAAATTTTTTGTTTGTCACACAAGACTTTTTTGTGTCGACATATATTTAGTTTCCGATTCAAGTTGTAATAGAAAAATATTTATATTTTGTTACCAGGGCAAACATTTCATCTATCTTTCCTATGAAGTACAAGAGTAAAGTGTGCTTCAAACAATTTTAAGGACAAAATAAGAATATACATTTAAAAGAGCATATAAAAAATAATTGATTTTTGAATTTTAATCAAAATCGTTGGAGCGTATTTTGAGAAAATCGAAAAAAACTAAAAAAGTGCATCATTAAAGTATTAGTACTTTTCAGCCGATTTTGTTTAAAATTTTTTTTTATTAAATAAATTTCAACCTCCTAGCTCAATTCCTTCATGTGTTAAATTGAACACAGACAAACACACACACACACACACACACACACCAATTTGCGGGGCCCACTTTTTTGGACTCGGAGGACCTCAAAACGTGTATATCCATCAAAATCTCGACATCAAATTTTTGACATCAAACCAATACTTTCTATCTATATATAATCATATATAGGTAAGAGAAAATAAAAATTGAATAGTCATTTCGCCAAGGGAGCGTACAAGTATTACGTAACGCAATTTTTGAGGATTTTTATCCCCCCTCCTCCCTATGTAACGCGCCGTAACATTTTTGACCCTCCCCCCTAGACGTTACGTAACGCTCAAGTGGCTATTTTTATCTAAAAGTCACAATTATGTTGCGCAAACTATCGGAAAGTCGCTAAAATACCAGTTACGTAACGCGTTGTTCAACCCCCCCTCCCTCCCTTGTAACGCATGGTAACGTTTTACGAGACCCCCTCCCCCAAATTGCGTTCGTAATACTTGTATGCTCCCCAATTCACCCGACGATAAATGCTATCTTTAATTTTTTATCTGCCCTGACCTATCTTATTAAATATAAATTTATTGGTTTAAACTTCAGGTAATTTAATGTTCAAAACAAAATTAGAATATATACCATCTGAAGTTTCAAAAACAGATTCTATAGAATTTCAAATTTGCCAACTGAAATCCTAGTAGATGAGGATGTAGACGCCATTGGATAAAAAATAAAATTTTTAATAGAAATAGAAAAACTATGGCTTAATCAAGGATCTTTGAGTGAAAAACAATGTCAATTTTTCACTTGAAAAATTTTATTTTAAATTACTTTTTTTTTTACCTATAAAGACATTGTTCGAGGAAAAAAGATAAATTCTTTGCCCAGAATTCTCTCTTGATGTTTAGAAATATTTGTATAAATTAGAAAAGTCAACATTTAAAAAAAAAATACTAATTTAAAATCATTATAAATTACATGTGACTCTATACTATATAAAAAAATAAATCTGGGAAGGAATTTTATTTTTTCCCCGAACATAGACTTCGTAAGGAACAAAAGAAGAAATTTAAAATAAAATTTTCTCATCCCAAGGATACTAGATCCTCATTGAGCCTACCTTTTTTCTCTTTTTAGAAAAATAAATCCTAAAATATTCTAACAAATCAATTTTTGTTTGATATTTTTTTGAATATCTATTTAATATAGCCTATTATAATGAGAGATGTGTTTCTAGTCTCATTCATTTTATTAAAATCATTTAAAATTGTATTCAAATGAGAGTATAATAAAGTTCTTCAAAATTTGGGAGTGGGAAAATGAGAGGGAAGGTGGAAAGGAATGTACGAGTCAGCGTTATTTATATAATACCTATTAAAATTTCTACAAACTTGATTTGAATTATGTATTTCTGTTTGCTAAATATTTTTATATGATTATTTACTTTTTTAATTAGGAATATTCAACCAATCAATGGCCTTTCAAGAAAAATTATTTCTTCCACCCCCCCTCCCCCTCCTCTCCGATTTCTTTCTTAACTCCAACAAAACTAAAAGAAGATTATGCAAGTAAAAATAAAAAAACAATAGAATTTTTTTAGCATAAAAATTCTGCCTATTCACTTCAAATTTTGTTTCACCTCATTAGCATGTCAATTATGGCTACCAATATTAAATGAATCGTGAGGTAGGGGCGTTACAAGTCGATCATGATCATCAAACGAGCATATTATGGCTGAGAAAGTCTTTGTCTAAGTCGATATAACGGCATTAACATGTAAAGAGAACAAAACAATGATTGACTCAATGGAAATTTTATTGGCAAGGTCAGGATCTAACTATGTGCGTAGAAAGTTATTTTTATAATTGTTAGTTAATTGTTTATAAACTTTACTAATATGGCTTCCATTTTAGTTATCTCTCACTCTTATCTTATTATTCATTTTGATTACGTGTATTAATTTTCATTTCTACGTAAATTTAAACAACTTTCAATTTCGATAGTGCACTATGCTAACCTACTCAGACGAAACTTCAAAAGTATTATAAATACGGTATATAGGATGAGTTATTTCAACCTTTAGGATGTAGAATATTTTGATAAAAAAAAATTATTTGATGTGAAGTGATTTTTCGTTTATTTTAAATCTTGCAATTTAGAATATGATATCGCTGCTAGATCGAATGACACAATGTACAGTGAGTGCCACAATTAAGTCCTCACCTCGGAGATAGAGCCTTAAGTAGTATATGGTATAGTATATGGTATATAGTGAAAAAATTTTAATGACCGAAAAGGTAAAATAAAATCTGGTACAGATGATTTTATTTTATCTTTTCAAATTTAAAATTATTCCACCAGATACCATATACTATACCATGTACCTACTTAAGGCTCTAGCTATCAGGTGGGGACTTAATTGTGGCGCTCCCTGTACTAGTTTTTTGGCAATTCCCATTACTTTTCGAAGTCTCCTGTCAGACTGTCTTTCGAGACTTCCAGTATCCGTGGTTTGTTACCATATACTTTGGACTTCAATAACCCCATAAGAAGTCTGGAGTAAGTCGGACGAAAACGAGTCAAAATCACCATAACATGACTTAATAAGACGCAATAGAACAATCGGCTCCAATCTTCTTATGGGGTAATTTGAAGTCCCAAGTATATGTCAGACAATATCAGACGGGAAATGGCCTTAAACTTCGAAAAGTGAGCACATTGAGCCAATTGATCTGATGGTACATATTTACCCATTTAAAATGCAATCACACTTCGAAAAATAATGGAAAATGCCAAAAAAAACTAGTACAGGGAGCGTCACAATTAAGTCCCCACCTGATAGCTAGAGCCTTAAGTGCATGGTAAAGTATATGGTATCTGGTGGAATAATTTTAAATTGGTACAATTTAAAATAAACCAAAAATCACTTAACAGCTGCTTTTTAATTATTACCAAAATACCACCCAACGGTTTAAATGGTCCATAAAATGTATTTAAAAAATGGGAGATCAGATTTTTCTCGATCCCTTAAAGTTGTATAAATGTAGATAGGAGAATGGCCAAATTATTTTAAATTAAAGTAAAAGAGATAGCAGCTTATTATATGGACGTATCAATGTTTGGAAATAATAAAACTTATGAATTGTTTATTAGGGATTTTATTGTGAAGGTGCACCTGTTTAGATGTGCAGAAACAATCTTTAGAATAAAATAGATAATCTTGTATTAATAGACCTAGAGATATATACCCATAGTTCTAGAAAATATTGATATTTATTAATGGCAAACGCCTGATTAGCCCTAAATATTAAGCTTCAGAGAGGGAAGAATTGTTTTTCTGAATAATAAAATGGACAAAATCACCAACAACTAAATTGGCATTGCATGAGGTGAATAAGTTTGGAACGAACGCAACCCAAATGACTAATTCACTCAAGAAAATTTAAATCAGTTGTTCTCCAACATTTTTTAGTTAGAGAACAAACCTTGAAAATATTTTAGTTTTTACTTTATACGAATTTATATTATCTATGACTGACATTCCATTCTTGTACAAATTAAAACAAACACATTCCACATCCAACAATTTAATTTCTGTGATTTCAGAAAGAAATCTTACGAAATATTTTGTGATACAGAAGACTTTGACTATATTAAGAACCTACTATTCAGATTTGATTGAATTGATCAAGTTCTGAAGATTATAGAAAATTCACTAAACATTATTTTAATCTATTTAACTATATCTCCACATTGTTGTTGGAATTTGTAGATATTAATACTTTCTCTGATCAAGAGTTTTAATTTGAATTTTTCAACGAGTAGTTGCAGTTTATAGAGAAACCTGATGATATGTGAATTACAACTTTTTTCTGGCAGAATAGTAGCCTAAATACCAGGGGCAAGTAGTAATATGAATACAGATCTTTTCTATTTTAAAAATTTCTTAAATTAAAGAATTCTTTGAACAAAAATTCAGAAAAAAATGGGACACTTTGTTAATAGAGTTGTGGTTATTAATACTTTGTTAATTACTACAATAAATGGAAGATAACCTGAAAAACTTCAGGATTTTAAGGTTTGTTTCCTACAATTTCCAAAGATACCAATTTTTCTCTACAAATTTTGGTTGTTCTCAGAATAATTTGGAATCTAACTGTCCGACGCATGCGCAGAATACAATAAGTACAATTTGATATATTCGGAAGGATTCTAGAGACAAGTGTTTTCTATTAGTAAAGCGAATTTATTATCGTTGCCTGAATCTATCTTTCGGACGTTCTTTGGCGATGTGTACAATAAATTTAAAGACAAAATTTCATATTTAAGCTTCAACTAATTTTAACAACTTTGAAACTGATTATGAATTCATTCTTACTCTTTTCTGAGAAATTTCTGAACTTATCAGAAAAAATGCACTTCTAAATTGCTCCTCTCTTTAATAAATAACTACCAAAAGTTAATCAAATATGAAATTTCATAGAAATCCGTCCAATCGAATTTTCTCTACATGGTGGGGTATTCTTAATGAGATTGATGGTGCCCAACTAGGATTCATATTTTTATTAAAATCAAAAGGTCATGAGTGTCA
This sequence comes from Euborellia annulipes, assembly GCA_023213315.1. NCBI lineage: Eukaryota > Metazoa > Arthropoda > Insecta > Dermaptera > Anisolabididae > Euborellia > Euborellia annulipes. The sequence goes on along the minus strand of JAKCPI010006637.1, from coordinate 54,049 downwards.
AATGAAAAACATTTATCTGATCTTGATGTATGTCCTTATTTGTGAAGCATCAAAAGATGAATAGAAGACTTCATCGTTACGTCAATTTATATAAATCTCTATTTTGACATTTTGGAGGAAAGGAATCGTCCTTTCATTTTTTAATAAAACAGAATAAATAAATTGCAATTTCTCTAAATAAAATTCACTAAAATAGTATAATAATATATCATATTTATTAGGTAGGACGTCTCTTATGTTTTTTATGAGAATAAGATTTTTTTATTTCACAAATCATGCTTTATAAATAAATTCAGAGATACTCATGATTATGATAATTTAGTGTACTTGAAGACGAGAAGCCTTTCGAAATATGTCATAATAAAGATGAATAAAAATGTATATAAAGATCTTATTTTTACCTAACTTAATTACATTATGAAAGTGAAAAAAAAAAATTAATTTAATCAAACGTATTTGATCAATGTTTAAAATAAATAATAATTATTAAATGATTAAATCTAAAGCACTTAATTTGGTGCTTAAGTGCAAAATAATTTGGCAACCACACATCTGCCAATCCTCATATGAATGCCAACATATGTTCACTTCAAACAGACTTTTTTTTTTACTTCCCCTATTCTTCAAAGCAACTACGTGTATAACTCATGTCGAACGAATTTGTCACGGTCCTAAAATATCTCAGCGAGAAAAAAAATGTTTGATTATCTAAAAACAATTTCTTTAACAAAAGATCCTTAGAATCTCGAATTAAAATTAAATATATTAGATATTTGGTAGATCACTATTTTTTTTATTTTTTTTTTTAAGTGTGAAAGTTATTAATAAAGTTTGAACTTATTTTTCTTTCTCTTTCGAATAATTGAGGGAGGATCCCAAAATTCCAAAAATGTATGAATTTTAAACACAATTTAAGTCATTATTAGGGTAAATAAGTAAGAAATTAAATCCACTTATTTTCATGGATTTTAACATTAGATTATTAAAAAAAAAAAAAAATTTAATATCAGAATAATCAGGGATGGGCAAGTTACTCGATTTTGAGTAACGAGATACAAAATACCAATTACTTCAGATTTTTGTAACGAAATACTAGATACCAATTATTCACGGGTTTGTGTAACGAGATACAAAATACCAATTACGTATTTCAAATACATTGAAAATACCAATTACAAACAAATTTTTCCTTGATTTTAAAATACTTTTTGGAGGGGTAATTCTGGAACTAGAGCCCTGCACGGGTACGGGTTGGCCCGTAGGCCCGTTACCCGCCCGGCCCGCGGGCTTTGGAAGCCATGAAAAAATTACGGGCGGATACGGGCGGGTAGCAAGTCTAAATAAACGGGTTCGGGCGGACGGGCATGCAAATGAAATTTTATTTAAAAATTACTAGACATTCGTTCATTCATTCACTAAATCTCGGGCGGGAATGGGCGGGTTTGAAAAAATTCCGGGCGGGCCTGAAGAATGGTAAAAAATTACGGGCCGGGTACGGGCGGGAAGTCAAAAAAAAAATACGGACACGGGCCGGTCCGGGCCAAAAAAAATCGGCCCGTGCAGGGCTCTATCTGGAACCCTAGATAAATTTAGTTTAGGAAAGTGGCAGCTAAACTTATATTGGAGAATACCTTTGGAAAATCGAAAACAATAAAATTATTCATGACACTAAAAAAAATTTATTTATAAAAATATGCAAAGGTTTCAAAAAACCAAGTTTTCAAAAGTTTTGTCGGATAATCTGGAACTTGATGGAGAATGAATAAACCCGCAAATGAAAACAATCTTTCAACTGGGGCAGAAGAACAAAGATTTAGTCGTTGAGAGCTGGTTGAAAGAAGAAAGCAAAAAAGTTTTTTAACGAAGAGTGAAAATTTGGCGGATTGATTGACTTCTCTTTACTGGTTTTTACTAAGATCCGGAGCAGAGAACCCACACGACGATTACATACAGTAATATTAAATAAATTAAAAAGATTTCAGCTCCCTCTGCAAGACTTTTTATACGGCGGCAAATTAAAAAAAAAAAAGTATTTGGTATCTCGAATTTCAGATACCAATTACTAAAAAATGTAACGAAATACAAGATAGCAATTACTTTGCCTATGCTGTAACGAGTTACAAGATACCAATTAATATTGTATTTGGTATCTTGTATTTCAAATACATGTAACTGATTAACGCCCATCCCTGAGAATAATCACATAGTCTATATGAATATTAACAAAATAGCATATCTATACGTTCTTGGAAAGATTAATAATAAATTTAAATAAAAAATATGGTGTGACTGGCGCACATTTCTCCTATCTTTTCTATGGAGAACAAGAGTAAAGTGGTCTTCAGAAGATTTCAATCCCAAAATGAGAATATACATTTTAAAGAGAATCAAAAAAAAATAATTGATTTTTGAATTTAAAAAAAAAATTTAAAAAGATCCATCAAAATCTCGACATCGAATTTTTGACATGAATCCAATACTTTCTCTCTCTATATATATTAACATATATATAGAGGTAAAAGAAAGTAATAGTTTGGAGGGAAAGTGGTGTAGGTTTTCTTTGAAACATATTTATAAATAAGATTATTTAGTATATGTGAGGTTTCACTAACAAAAATGTAAGTTGTAAATGAAAGAAATATTGAATTTCTAACTCGATATATTTCGGGCTATTAACCCATCTTCAGGAGTACCATGTGACTGAGTGAATAAAAGAATAGATGCTACCAAGCAGGCTTGGATAGGAGTGGGGGAAATTTGTGAATTTCTCCCCCCCCATTCCTTTCCAAGCCTGCTTGGTAGCATCTATTCTTTAATTCACTCAGTCACATGTACTCCTGAAGATGGTTTAATAGCCCGAAATATATCGAGTTAGAAATTCAATATTTCTTTCATTTACAACTTACATTTTTGTTAGTGAAACCTCACATATACTAAATAATCTTATTTTTAGATAAAAAATTATATGTAAAACTCTGATGTGATTGGTAATAGAACGTTTTGTTCTGTGCTTGTCACACCAGATTTGTTGTGTTGAATTATATTTAGTTTCCGACAGTGCATTAGAATTTCAGATATAAAATTTAGAAACAAAAAAAAAAATATTTATATTTTGTTACTCTGGCAATTTCGTTAAGTGCAAAATAATTTGCTAACCAAAATGTGTATTTCCATCAATAATTCGAATTTAAGGCATGAATGTGATACTTTCTCTTTATATAAATATATATATATATATATAGAGAAAATAAAATATATCTCTATTAAGAAAATAATAATAGATATCAGATCCCCATTCCTTCATTCTAAACTATATCTCTATTAATGCATTGTAATATATGTATTTATTTGATCAAAGGTCTATTTATGTTAAACCAAGAGGTTCCCACAAAACGAGACGAGAACGATAATGCGTTTAAATTTGATTGAGATAAATAAATGCAAAGGAGAGGGAATTATTAAATTGACCATGGAGTGGTGGTGGTGGGAGGAAATGCGGGGACAACTGAATAGCTAACTAGGCTGTCTGTGATTTGCGATTGAACCCTGAGCTTAATGAGAACTCCATTGAACGAGCTGTAGGCGGTTCTTGCATCGATTCGAACGGGAGAAGAGAAGCCAGCCAGGGAGAGAAAAACAAGCAAACAAACCCACGCCCTTATCAGGACAATGCAGGGCTCGATTATCAGCAACAGGGAAGGCATTTGCAACTTGAATTACATACATCTCACTCAACAAACCAGGACGAAAAATTTGAAATAGATACCGGCTAATCAAGGGTGGAAATTGAGGAAGTAGAAGAAGGAAAAAAAAATCATCCCTATGAAGGAGGAAAAAGGAAAGAGAAATAGCAACAGCATCGAAACATAAATCTCATGTTTCATCATTAAAAGAATCAAAATAGAATATAATAGCAAGGAAAAACTTTTTAAGAAAAAAATTTCATCTAATAATATATTAATGAAGGAAAAATAACAGATCAAAAAGAGCGTAATAATAAAATGGCAACTTGAACAATAAGGACACATTAAGTTCTCCAGATGCCCTTTCCACAGTTTCTCTCATCTCACTTTTTTTTTTTATATTCATTACTTTATTTATTAAAATGAGTTCGTTATGTTATCAGAGGACTACTTGTTCATATTCAGTTCCTAAAAAAAAAAAAATTAAATTAGACTTGACTGTAAATAGAAAAGTATAAGTTAATATTCTATTGATTAATATTTACCTTTTATTATCCAAAAAATTTAAGTTTTTCTTTCTTCATTCACTTATGAATTCACAAATTTAATAAACACTAAGAAAGATATCTTCATTTACTACAAAAAATCACAAGTTATTGTAGTAAAGGAAAATATTAAAAAAAAAAACAATTGGAGTTTTAAAAATTTAATATTAACTTGCTTACAAAAATGATGGAAAAATAATTGTATATTTTCCTTAAGCCGGAACTCTGAAGAAATCGGGAATGAACGTGATTTTTTGGATTACGAGCAAACGAGTGACGGGGCTAACCAGATCCTGCCTACTCTACCCCAAAATAAGAATAAATGTGGAAATTATTTTTGACCCCGTCTCCACCATCAGATCGGTGGAGCCCTCGGGTCCCTAGCCTCAAGGGCTGCAATTTGTACCCTCCAGGCTATTCCTGGAGAAACGGCAACCCTTCCCTGAATCGTTTAACCCATAGAGTCACCTCAAACCCACTCTCAAAGATACAGAAACATATCAGACTACCGAATGCGTCAACAAAAGAAGTCTTTTCGCAAACACAAAAACACTTGAGAACCTGGGCTTCGATCTTTCAATCAGATCTGACCGCATCTCTTTATGAATCGTTGGTGGAAGAAATCAACGAGAATATCTTTCATTTTAGCTCTCTGTTGGAAAAATATAGTATAAATAGTTGCTATGCTAAATTTACAAATTTAAATTTATCGAATTTTTGTTTAACTAAAGACTAATAAATAACATCAAAAAAATAAATTTCTACTCACAAAATCACAAAATCTGGAGCTCCCCGCCGCAGCTCTGGTGTCAATTGGACGGCTTTTCTACCAAAACTAAATTTGATTCTTGCTTAAGCACAGACTTAAGGCAGCAAAGATAAACGAGTTGGATCCTGCATAAACATTCAAAGCCTGCAAAAGAAAAAATATTGTAAATTAAATCCATTGCCAAAATACTTACTGTATTAGTAAAAATTTTTAAAATTTATATATAAATAATTTTATTATTATTAAAAATTTTCCAATTAAATTCAGACATTTAGAATTTGGCCTAGAGACGAACATCTTAAAGGTAAGAGAAAATTGTGTGCTGTGCAGACTGGTCACACCAGATTTTTTTATTTATTTGCCCCTTATAGCCAAAGGTCATTGAACACTGAGGGTAGTTAGTTTCTACTTTTTTTAGAATTGTTTATCATTTTTTGTTTGGAAGACATGAGGAAACTATTGTATATATAAATGTCTTCACAAAAATCTGGTGTAACCCTACCAAAGGTAAGAGAAAGTTGTCTGCTGTGCAACCAGTCACACCAGATTTTTATTTTTTAATCATTTTTATCCAAACATCTACTATTTCCGCCCATCTTAAGGTCTTATTCCACCCCGTTGTTGGGTGCGCGACTGATACTCAGCCGACTGGTATAGAATTCCCAAGACCATTTCTAACTTATTTAGTATTTATTTATTCCTTCTAAGGAGCATCTACGCCTTTTATCTTGTTAAAGACGGTTAGTTTAAGAAATAATTTTATGGCATTTAAGTCATAAATTAAATCCCTAACAGGTGTTGATGTAGAAAATTAATTTCCGGGATGATAATTACAATAATACACTATACAATAATATAAGTAAAAAATTAGTTCCTTTCTCATAAATAGCAACCAAAAAAGTTTAATTTTATTTAATTCTTAATAAAAGGTTTATAAACATTCCATAGTTTAAAGTAGGGTCAAATTGTTTGACCTCGAAAAATACCTATGTAATGGATGATTTTCTGATATTTAAAAAGTCATTAAACTCTATTAAACCATGTGCTAAAGAAATGCATTAATTTTACTAAGAATATATGACATAAAGAGAAATAAAACTAGTTTTTCTGAGTAAAATGTACTTTCTAAGGGGTGGTCTAGACCTCCTTGGGTTTAAATGGTGTAAAATGTAAATTATAATAAAACATTCTGCTCTTATTATGTAATAAAATAAAAGAACATTTGGATAAGGTGGGAAATAAAATAAATCATAGGTTTAGTTTCTTGATAAGGCTAGGCATCAAGGAAATCAAACTAATATCTGACAAGTTAGGGGATTTTTCAGTAAAAAATACTAACTATTTATTAGGATATTCATAAAAAAAAGTTACTTTCGGGGTGTTAAAATGGAAATTTTTTTTCAGATGGAAATAAGCATAAAAATTTTGTTTGAAAGGGAATTAGTATATTTCTTTATGCTAGATAAGTATTTGTTTATAAATAACTATCTGTAACTCGTAAATTATTAAGAAGGAGGCTTGTGAAGAATTGTTTGTATGGTAGATATATGGGAACCTACCCCCCCCCCCCCCCGTATAGCCAAAGCGGAGGACAATCTCAAATAAAATTCTTACATCAATGAGGGAGGATCAAAAAGATTAAAGACTAATCCGTACCAGATAATTTTAAAGATTCAAAAAATATTATGAGGTCATTAATTCTTCACAGATTACAAATACTGTATTCTGAATACTGGCTGCCAATCTCTGCTTTTGCAATCGTTCCTTGGTAAAAGTTACTAACTCAAGATCTCTAGCCTATCTGGAATATCGGGGAACCAGTAAAAATTTAAATCTATAGATTTAAACTGTCATCAATCATTATTTATACAAGAGAATTTACAATACAAACACTAGAATTTCAATGATTTATTAAAAATTAAGTAATTTTAACATTTGATACCTATTTCAACATCTTCAGAGTTGTAAAATATTTTCTGAAGGTGATACAAGAGTGTTGAAAAGTCTATTTTTAATAAATCATTGAAACTTATGATCTAGTGTTTGTAATTTCTACTATATAGACCTATATATAAATTTCCCATTTAATAGTTTGAATATTAATCTAATTTCTCATTTAATATTATTTCGGTACGAAGTTGATATTGATGTTTGAAGAATAGAGCTTATTTAGTATTTCATAATAATATTTTGAATTATCTGGCCCTATTTCGGTATAAAAAAGAGGAAAAATAAAAAAAAGGTCTGTTGTTAAATGAAAAGCGTATAGGAAAAAGCAGCCTTAAAGGGATGAAGATATTATTTTTTGAATATAGAGTAATAATATCTACCTAAACCCACTTAAGTACGAATAAAAAAAGTAATTGGATATTTAGATTCCGCAAGAACAATTTCTTTTAAAGGATTTTAGAAAATTATATTTAAAAAAAAATGCAATTTCACATAATGTCTTTTTTGGTCCACTTTCTTTCTATTTATAAAATTTCTAATAGTCTAAAAATATGGCGTGACTCTTTAACTTATTTTAGTTTCCTGTGATAATTATTTATAATTTAGCGTTCTATCATATTTAAATAAGCGAATGGGGTACTGTGATCCAGTAGTAGGGCATGTTGAGCGCAAATCGACAGATCCGCGATGCGACTCCCAGCCATTCGATATACGGTACAGTGAGGGGCAATAATAAGTCCCACCCATGCCTTTTCTACTTGTGTGCATCAGTAAAGTACTAGTACTCTTTGATCGATTTTCTTCAAAAGCTTCGTGTCACGATCCATGGGAGTGCCTAACTTAAATATAAAATTTCAACTTTCAAACTCTTTTCGTTGTTGAGATATTTTGTTCACAGACGCACAGACAGACAATGTTCCAAAAACCTTTTTTTGAATTATCAAGTCCTAGCTACTCTCTAGATCCTCCTTTATTTACATTTATTCCTTTCTATTTTATGAGTTGGCTAATCATATTAATCATTAACAGTAGTTAAATATTAATTTTTTTTAAAGTAAAAAAGGAATAATTTATTATTATTGTTTGTAGAAGAGGTTTTTAAAATTTTTTATCGTTCTAAAAGCAGACAGACAATATTTATAAAAGGGTTTCCTAGAAAACCGGAAATGAAGAAAAACTAGTATTTCATTTAGTACAATAGTCAGTCATGTTTGGGATGGATATAATGCGAAATCAACTACTTTAAAGAATTTTTTTTTCTTATTAAACTCGTTTTGATCATTTAAAATTAAAGGGTTGATGTCCTTTGTCTAGAAGAAGTCTAGAAGAACGTTTATTTTATGCTTTTGATATTATTTTCATTGGAACAAAAGAGGAAGGAAAAAAAACTCATTGAAAGAGGAAAAAAAGAGAAAGAAAGGATAAAATTCTATTTGGAATTTTGCACTCACCCAGGAATCTCAGCTCTCTTCTTTCGAACACACCAATTCAAATTATCCACTTAAGAAAATTGTAAGTCTTCGGCAAATTTTATAGGAGCAAAAAGCAGGATCTGGAAAAAAAGAATGAGTTTAGTTAATAATGGACTTGGGAATGAAAAAAAGACAAAAAAATTTTCAGAGATTAATAAGAAAAAAAGACCAGTAGAGGATCTTGATTATATGGGATTTTCGTAAAATTTTTTTATTAAATTTCTGGAGTTTGATTTCTCTTATACGGTATAAGAACATTCGTCAAATTTTATATGAAATATTTCTTAAACAAGTTGAGATATCAAGTTGAAATTGGGGCTTTTTCTTAGTCTCTATTGACTCTACCTATGACCCAAATTTCATAGAAATCTGAGATGGTGAGGTTAAAAAGTGTATATCGATTTGACGTGGAATGACTCATATGTAAAATGTTCCAAAGGGGACCCCCTTTTGAATCGAAATTTACATGCAAATCCGCATTGGAATTTAACATTGCTCTATGGAAGAAAGAGCCGGAAAATGAATTGGAAAAATCTAAAATACTATATGAGTAACGTGTAGTTCAAACAGTTTTCAGGGCAAAATGATTGATCAGAAATTTTGGCATAGAAGATGATTTAACCCAGTAAAGTACTGAGTTATCATCAAGAAGTGAGGAATGATTTGGGTTTAATTTTTTTTTTTTTTTTTTGGAATTCTAGTGCCAAACTATAAATCTCTCTCTTCGTTCATTATAAGAGCTGACAAGTAGGCTGAGTAACTTTAAAAGGACTATACTGAGGCGGGTTCCTATTTCAATTCTCCATCATGGGCGTAACTAGGGGGTCCCGGAGGGGGGGGGGATCTTGGCCCCAAGAAAAATTGAGACAATATGGACTTCCAAACCCACCGGACCAGGATGTCTGGTTCCATGGCCCCCCTAGCCAAAATCCCTAGTTACTCGCATGTCCTACATCATTCAAATTTTTTGCCATGAGCTGGATTTGAACCTGAGTCTTCTTTAACTCACGGTTTTAATATATCAGTATAACGATTGTTACAGAGTTAGATAAGCTAAATATTTCCTGCTCTAGGTGCGGTCACCAGAAATTTAGAACCGTGGCATTTGCTAGCAGATGCTTCAGCTATAAGACCAATCCGGCCCTGGTTCTAAGCGAGTAAATAAATACAGTACATTTGAATCCAAATAAAAAATTTTAATTGATGAACTCAGATTCCAAAAGTTTACAATCTCCATACATCATCCTCCTTCTTCCTCAATCACAGGAATACTTAAATAACTTTAAATTAAATAAAGAATTATTATTGTCTATTAAAGCAATTTAAATTTTTAAGAGTGATAATTTAAATAGATTTCTCCATTAAGATAAAATATTATAGTAAGAAAATCCATAAAAAGAATTTTCTTTCTTTTCACTGTGATAATCTTATAAAATAATTAAAGACTTTTATAATGTCTACACCCTTTTTTTATAAACCTCCGAGGAAAGTAATATAAAGTGTTTTCTATATAGGGATTATTAAAATTTTTAGGTGAGAAGAGACTGCATATTTTTTATTACGCATGAGTCAATTATCGTAGGCACTCAACAAATAAATAAAAGGTGTCTCATTAATTAACAATTTCAAATCCTTTTGATAAGAGTTTTTTTTTTCTAAAATTAAAATTATTTGGTCAACAAAAAAATTTGTATTTACAAATGTTTCAATAAAGAAAGATGCCTTTAAAATTTGTTCCAAATGGAATGTTTTGCTTGAATCGATAATAAAGTCCCCCTACATGTCCTAGTGAAATCGAACAGTGATTTAGAAAAAAATTCTTGAACCAATAAAAAATTGGAATTTACCTAAAAGTAAGGAATAATAAAAATTAATGATAATAAAAATTTTAAATTTACGATAAGTAAATTTTTTTCCATTTTATTTTATTTAAAATAAAATAATAAAATAAATAATTAGCAATACAAAAACGGTGATGAATTTCAACCAGAACGTTTTTATTATTTTTTTTGTTTTAAAATTTTCACTTAAAATGGAAATAAAACATATATTAGCCATTAAAATAAAGAAAAGTAACCAATTTTATTTATGTTCAAAATTTATTTTGTATATTTTATTTAGAATATAAAATTCTTTTTATACAACTAGTTTGACAATGTGTTGACTTTTTTTTCGATTAAATCCACATTCCACTCGTCTGATTTAAGCAAAGTTGTAAATTTTAACCTTAGTATTAATAAATATTAATCTTATCCCAGAAGGATTTTTACTAGATGGCTTAGTTAATTGTCTATAAAAAATATCGTGCTATCGTATTTCTCTCTGCACGGTCTTTTCGGAGGGCATATCTTCATATCATCATAATAATCTATAAAAAGAGTTTTATTATCCTTTTTGAATGTATTAATGGAAGAATGGAAAATAAAATAGTAATAAATGTATGAGGTGTGCTTTCTTGAAAAAAAAATTTTGTTTTTGTTAGATGACAACATGATTGGATTGGAAAAATTTTATCGTTTCGAAAGGTGGGAAGAGAGTAAATTTTGATTTTTTTTTTTCTTTTCTTTTTTTATAATTCATAAATGCCAGAATTTGTGATTGTCCCAATTTATTTTGTATCTAATAGTAGAAAGAAGCGATTTAGTATTTTGTACGGACTAAAAAAGGTGAGATCTGATTGAGACGGAAGAATAGAGTAAGATCTCTTTTGACTTAAATTTGCTCTTATTTATCTTTATCAATTTTATTAGTTTATTGTTATTAAATAATCCTAATCAGAGGCGTACCGAGGAGAGGGGGGGGATACGCCCCAGGACCCGATCCGGCATAAGCCCCCAAATATTTTTGTGCTTCGAGGAAGGGGATATTTAAAAATGATTGCCCTGCCCCCTCCCGAAAAATTCAATATACCCCTCTGGTACAAAATGTATATAGGCTCCCTCTTCTAGTGACGCCCCAGGTCACCAACTGCTTCGGTACTCCTCTGATCCTAATTTTGAGTTTGACGAGAATGGAGTAAAACAACTTCGAGGAAACTAAATAGGCCTACGTCCTCCGCCAATGCAAGAGATGCAATGGTAAAAAATTTTAATAAAATTAGGTATTATAACCACTTATTAGTTCAACAAAATGGTTTGTTTGTAATAATTTTAAAAACGTTTGAGTGTTCCATTGTAATTTAAATTCTAGCGCCTTTAATCTGTGAGATAGGCAACCATATCAACTTGTTATTTGAAATCACTATTTTTATCGGCACATAGGAAAACGGACTAAAAATTAGATTTTGGAAGATGTTAAGAACTTTGGAAAAATTCTTTTAAGTTGTGGAGGAAAGAAAAAAAATGTTGTTGCCACTACAGAACCGATCGATTCAAAAAAATTCATAATTGCGGTAAGCATCAGACATGATAGTGATAATAAATAATCTAATAATAGAGATATTTACAAGTGCTCGTAATCTGTTAGTATATTATTTCTACGTTTTTAGAAAACAAGAAAGATTAATTCGTATAAACATTTATCTTAGGCCATATAGACTAGGGTCGGTCGATTCGATTTCGATTTTAATCAAAAATCGATTTTGAGCATCGATTTTCGATTCAAACTCGAATCGATTCAGTGTTTTGGAAAGATCGAAAAAATCGATTTTTGACGGTCAATTTTCGATTTTACTCTTTTTTTTTCATTCACACTCTTCACACACACAAACATTCACACAAAAATCGATTTTTTGAGGCAAAAATCGATTTTTTAAAAATCATTTGATTTCGATTTTAAAATCGACGAATCGAAAATCGATTCAGCCTCCGAATCTACCAACCCTAATATAGACTTTAACGATAGACATAAATAATACGATACAATATGGGGTCTAGGAATATTTATTAATAGGATTTGGTATCCAAATAATTTAAATAAATAAAAATCAGACTTCCTGGTATCCGAACTCGCGCTCCGTGGCTTTAAGACTATCAATATTGACATTTGTCAACACTTAATAGAATAGGGGAGAGAGATATCAAAACTTGATCAAGTTAAAATTGGCACATTATTGTAGCGAATTTATATTTTCTCTTTCTCTTCAAAATAATCTAAGAAATTTAAATACCTATTTCAAAAAAAAAATTCTTTAAATACAGGTCAATCAGAGGCAGCAGCCTGAGAGCAAAATGCTCTCTGTGCCACTTTGGCAACCCTTACAATGAGAGTTGTTATTATTGTACCTGATTTATTTTTCTCTCAAGCGACATTTAATTTGTTAAACAAAAGTTATACATTTTTCCATTCAAAAGTCCATTTTTACTAACTTGTAAGTAAGAATGAAGGTTTTTAATATTTTTCTCTTTTCGGCGCCCCCCAGAATACCGCACGTGTGCCACCCCAAAAGGCCGGCCCTGTATTCAATCAATTTAAGATGAAATTTTATAAAAACCTCCTCAGCCGAATTTGATTATCAGTAGACAAAAATAAAAACAATTGATTCTCATTAAAAATTTCCTAATTTGTGCTCATGTAAAAAATAAAATGAGTTACAATTCCACTCTTTCAACGTTGGTTGGAAAAATATAAGTATATCTATATAGATGAAAAGATAATTATAGAATTCATATTCGAATGGAGGTTTTTAATAATCACATTTTAGAAAATTAAAAAAAAAAATTATTTTATAAAATTTAGAGATCAAAAAAATATTTCATTTTCTTCCCACCTCATTTTGATAGATTTATATATATATAAACGATATTTTTATCTTGAATGGAATTTATCAATATTTGTCCGGACAAAAGGGTATTTATTAAATTCTATACTACGGTATATTGATAAAAATAATAATCCTCTTTTTATAAATTTATTATTTATTTTCCACCATATTTTTTTTTTTTCATTTTATGAAAAACTCTTATTTAATAAATTATAAATACACCTGGGAGTTGGAATTTTTTATTTATATCTCTAGAAAAAAATTTTTTATGAGAATTGTTTGCATGTTTGTCAGGGTTGTCCAACAAAATGATGTTGAAATCAAATTATTAAAATGAAAAAATATTAAAAATATTTTGCACCCCCAGAAAACGGAAAATGAACGCGGGATCTCCGGCTTATCCTGGGCACCAAGATCAAATAAATATTTCATTTCTTCTCAATTATATATAAGTTAGTTCATTTCAAATTTTGTAAATTAAAAAAGTATATTTTTAAGAGTGGGGGGAGGTGAAGATTCGGAAACACTTTCTGAAGTTATATCCCAAAGAGGCTTAATTTTAAAAACTCAATCATGGCATGGCTACCCAAATAAATACCTTCCAAATTATGTTTTTTACCCCCTAAAAGGGAGATTTTCTATCCTGTATATCAATTCCTCATTATAAAGTTTTAATGAAGTTCAGGAAAGTTTAATTCCTCAGCTCCCATCCCTCACTCTTCAATTTCTTTTGACATCGAACGGAATCAATACTTTATTTTTTTATTTCAAGCCAAAAGAAATTTTTATTTAATTTATTTATAAGTAGGGTCTATCCATATCAAGTGATACAGAAAAAAATAATTGGTCGCTCGACCATTTTGTAAAAAAATAATATTTTTTTCCTAGATTCCTACATTATTTCTGAGTTCAAAAGTGATTTTAAAAATTTTTTATCTCTTTTGGTACTGCTACGGCGGCCATTTTTGTTTTGCAAAACGCGCTAATTTTGGCGTATTTAAGGGTTTGCGTTAACTTGTATAACTCAGAAACCATTAATTCTAGAGTGATGAAACAAAAACCATTTTAATCAGGAAGAAACAGCCTAAATATTATCTCCAGTACATATTTACTGAAATATGGATCAAAAACAGTCTGCAACCCAATCAACATTGGGGTAAGAAAACGGAAAAATTTCAATTTTTGAAGGCATATTACCTTTGGAAAGAATACAATCTCAGGCTTGATTTTTTTTTTGTGTGTAGCTATACACTAGTACTGCATGTATTTTAAATATCAACCCTGAGACTTAATTCCTTTAAGAGCTACAAATTTTTAAAAACTGAAATTTTTCAAAAAATCCAAACTTTGAGCCTCAATATCTTTGTTGGGACAAAGTTTAAAAATCTGAAATTTTTACCAGCAAACCCTCTTATGGTTGTTATACTGCTGTATAAATTTCATCTTTGAGATTTTGTTTTAAGCCAAGTTACAATATCATGAAAATCACAAAAAAACCCTTAGCTCGGCCAATACCTCTAGTACTGTAGATAGCTTAGATTAAGTTCCAGGTGTAGGCAATTATTTTACTTAATGTAAACTTAACCTATTTAAATGTAATGTCTTGCTTTTGATGTAAAATAATATGAATTTTTGAAATTTTAAATAACTTTATCATGTTATTTTCAGGTTTACAAAAAAAAATCTATATAGATGAAAAGATATAATTATAGAATTCATATTCGAATGGAGGTTTTTAATAATCACATTTTAGAAAATAAAAAAAAAAAATATATTTAATAAAATTTAGAGATCAAAAAAATATTTCATTTTCTTCCCACCTCATTTTGATAGATATATATATAAACGATATTTTTATCTTGAATGGAATTTATCAATATTTGTCCGGACAAAAGGGTATTTATTAAATTCTATACTACGGTATATTGATAAAAATAATAATCCTCTTTTTATAAATTTATTATTTATTTTCCACCATATTTTTTTTTTTTCATTTTATGAAAAACTCTTATTTAATAAATTATAAATACACCTGGGAGTTGGAATTTTTTATTTATATCTCTAGAAAAAAATTTTTTATGAGAATTGTTTGCATGTTTGTCAGGGTTGTCCAACAAAATGATGTTGAAATTTCAAATTATTAAAATGAAAAAATATTAAAAATATTTTGCACCCCCAGAAAACGGAAGATGAACGCGGGATCTCCGGCTTATCCTGGGCACCAAGATCAAATAAATATTTCATTTCTTCTCAATTATATATAAGTTAGTTCATTTCAAATTTTGTAAATTAAAAAAGTATATTTTTAAGAGTGGGGGGAGGTGAAGATTCGGAAACATTTCTGAAGTTATATCCCAATTAATTTTAATTTTAAAAACTCAATCATAGCATGGCTACCCCAATAAAATACCTTCCAAATTATGTTTTTTACCCCCTAAAAAGGGAGATTTTCTATCCTGTATATCAATTGCTCATTATAAAGTTTTAATGAAGTTCAGGAAAGTTTAATTCCTCAGCTCCCATCCCTCACTCTTCAATTTCTTTTGCCATCGAACGGAATCAATACTTTATTACTTTTTTTTATTTCAAGCCAAAAGAAATTTTTATTTAATTTATTTATAAGTAGCGGAAATAAATAAATAATCTATTATATTTGTTTTGTTGAAATGATTTCCATGTTTATTAAATGAATCAGCTGATTTCTGAGTCCCAGTGACCGAGTTCCATTCAAGGCTATCATTTAGGGATTCTAAAGGATTCCATTAACTTTTATAGCATATGAGAAGAATTGATAGGGTTTAATAAAATCTATACCAACAGAAGAGATTGAAATCAAATCAAAGGATTCATTTTTTTGATGAACCATGAAGTCTTTAAATAGTTCTACGGGGTGAGAAGTTGAGCGTATCGTTTGTTCCTTGAATAATTTCTAAATAAAAATGGCCACACCAAATTGGTATCGTTCGATAACTGATGGAAGAAAGATCCAGCTAATATAGCGTTTGTATAAACGTTCACTCGATCGTTAGATTTTGAACTACTATCTATTCTATAGTTCTTAGAAGACGAATGCGATTTTGATGAAATAAAATTTAACTATTTCAATAATAAGACTATAAGTAAGCCGCCAGACAAAATGTCGTTTAAGACCAAGAAAAGTTTCTAGAGGAAAGTGCCCAAAATCGGACTACTCCCTCTAAAGTGGATCCCCTCTTGCCGAGTAAAAATGATTAAAAATGATCGAGGGATACACAAGCCCGCAGCAGGTCTGCTTAGTGAACATTGAGGGACACAGGGATATACACGTCCATACCAGGGACACACAGGGATACACGCGCCCGCACCAGGGACACAAACAGTAGATCGAAAGTGACCAGAAGAAAAATGTGTGTCCCTGGTGCGGGCGTGTGTATCCCTCGATTGTTTTTAATCATTATTACTCGGGCTCCTGGCTCTGTATAATGGTGAGCAACAGGAAAGAAGCATAAATAATAATTTAAGCTTCTACCACTCTGTAGTTAAGAGCTCGCTTCGTCAACTTCATTTGTTGACAACCCGCCATTACGTATTTTGCTAGTGAGGAAAGTTTTTTAATTGCTCTTTTTTTTCAATATTTCTCCTGGATTTTGGCAGGTAAGATTTCGTTCTGGTTTCCTGGGGGTGGGTCCGGTTTTGGGCACTTTCATCTATTTGATTGAACATATCGCGCTCCCTAGACTTGAACCAGGATTTCCCGCATTCTTGGCAGACGGACTTTAATCTAAGTAGCCGCTTTAGATTTAAAATTTATTTTGAATAAATTCAATGAAAATTTTTAATAATAAATAAGTAGAATTATCCAATATGATCTTTTTATTATTGTTATTTGAAATTTAATTTATTTAAGATATAGCAGACTACTATATTAAAAAGTACTTTGTATTTTGATGGATTAATTTTTAATAAAGTTTTAAAATACTCCCTCTGTCCCACAATACTTGATAGTTTTCTGCATTTTTCTTGTCCCCTATTACTTGATGTTTTTTTTTATTTAATTTTTAGACAAATTTAATAATATTAGTTTATTTTTCAAAAATGATATTTTTACTAAAGTACATCAATAAAAATAATAACTCTACATAAGTAGTATGTCAATAAATATAATAGTTATAAAAATGTGGGACAACAATTTTCGGATTTTTGACCATTTATGAAATAATAATGAAATAAAGCTAGAAGATATGGTTATTTTTATGGTAAATGATGTTTTTTATAAAGAAGTATTATTAATTACAAATATTTAGATAGAGCCATATATTTAGGATAAGCCGTGAAACGAAAACTATCAAATATTATGGCAGAGGGAGTAAAAAGTATTCCCAATTTATTAAGAAAAATAATATTTTTAGATAAATGAAAAAACTCGGCAATCAAATGTTATAGAGAGCGTTGAGGGTTGCCTAAATTTTAGGCACGCCCATAGATGGAGGTTTTCAAATAACTAATAGAATCCAATGATTTTCTAAGGAATATTATTTGCCTTATTTTTATAGATCAACCAAATCAAACACGATGCCAATTTTTTGTAGAATCCCAAAATTAAATTTAATCGAAAAACGTCTGACTCGTGTCAGACTTATATTTTAAAAATAAACTAGAAATTTCTAAAAAGCACTTTATATTCTGAACTAAATATTTGCATATCTTATAATTTTAAAATTACGTAAAATTTATGAATATTTATTAATTAACGAAGGTCAAATAAAACCTAATACAAAAAAATTCTTAGAATTTTCAATAGTAAATTTATTGTTTTTTATTTTGATTTATGAACAACGTGGCTAGTTTAATATGGTATAATAATAATAATAATAAACATAGGCTAATAATATTTAAAACCAAGGACAAAGAGTAATTTGAGAACAAAAAAAAATTGATAGAATAGAAAAATAAGAATTTTTTATAATGATTGAAATAAATGTGAATGTAAATTTATAAATCTTGAATAGAAGCCTCCTTGTGCGATTTGGCAATGGTGTCTACTTGAATGTACTTGTAGGGTTTAGGATTAGCGATTTGGAACCGACCAAATGAGTTTAGGTAGGGCTTGGCTTCTCAAGTTTCTCTACTCTCGTTAAATTCATGTCTAAAAGCCTTTAATTATAACCCGATCACATTTAAAATACTTTCAAACAGTTTATAGACTGAGATCAGAATTTGATGTTAAAGTTTATAGGATCCTTAAGATTCCATATTTCTAAATGTTGCTTGGCATATATCGATAAGTAAAAATTGTGCACCCGGGCTTGGAGTAGTTGGTAGAGCGCCTGCCTTGTATTTCAAGAGTCGGGGGGTTCGGACCCAGGCAGTTCGATGATTTTAGTTAAGCCATTTGAATACCAGATGGCTTAAATTGAAATGCCTGAACCCCTAATAGATATCAACATATATAACGGTTATCGTCTAAAGTCTTAAATGGCCTGAGTTGCCGAAAAGAGTGTGTGAATGCGTGTGTGAATGAGAAAAAAGTGTGAATGTTTAAAAAAGCCCTCGGGGCTTGGTGTAGGGGTTAGAGTGCTAACCTCGAATACCAAAGGTCGCGGGTTCGGACCCCAGGCAGTCCGATGATTTTATTTAAGGCATTTGGATACCAAATGGCTTAAATAAGAATGCCTGGACCCCCAATAGATGTATCGTACATTAATCAATAACGGATATCGTAAATGTCTTATATGGCCTGAGTTGCCGAAAAAACAGTGTGCATGTGTGTGTGAAGGGGAGTGTGAATGGGAAAAAAGTGGAGTGTTCTTTGAAAAAAAAAAAAAAGAAGAACATTGTTATGAAAATGGCAAACATTTTATGAGAGGCAAAAAAAATATAGACGACATCCACCACCAAAATTATTTTCTGCACTGATGATGGGTGTGGGTTATGTAACCCGAAATATTTGCAAATAAATAGTGTGTATGGGGGATAAACAGGCGCTGGTCTTTTCTCCTACTAATCCAATTCTAAGTTCTCTTTTTATTCAATTATAATCACTCTTATAATACATATTTAAATTTCTAAAGACTTAACCTTTGTTTCCCTTTAAAAATTTTATTGAGAAAATAACGTATTCCTTGAATAAATTTTTTATTTCAACCCTAATGTATAACAATAATTATAAATTAAAAATTTACTTACCAAAATGGACGAATTATAGAATTTCTTGAATGTAGGGATGTGATGGAATGACTTCTGTTCCAAGACTAGGTAGACTGTGTCGGGGCGCCGGAACGAATTTGAGTCAGGGGGGCAAAAAATTTTTTTTAGAAAATTAAAATAATTTAATATGTTAAAATATTATAAAACAAAAACAAATCTACTATAAAACTTTAAAAAATTTAAATAAAATCCATATTTTAATAAAATTAATATTTTAAAAAATTTGGTAGTGATTTTATCAAAAATTTTTGGAAAAAATTTGGAAAAAAATGAATTTCTTACTCTTTTAATTTTTTTTAATTTAGAAAATTTTATTTTTCAAAAGTAAAAATATATCATTTTTAAAAATAAATGAAATAAAAAGAAATTTTGCCCCCCTCTGCCCCCCCTGTAGGATGCCAGGGGGGCAACCCTTGCCCCCCCAGTTCCGGCGCCTATGGACTGTGTCTAGGTCGAGAGTTTGAGCCAATTCGTCAAGAAGTGTGCAAGCACGCCTGCAAAAAGAAGAAAGACAGAAAATTAGAAAAAATATTCAATTTCCACATATATTCACACAGACATAAACACAAATGTGGGGAACATAAGAAAATCTTTATCTTTAATATTTTCGAATCTTTTTGAACTGTTCAAAATGGAATTACAGTAGTTTATAATAGCAATTAATTTGTGTAGCTAGGCCCTCCTTATTTAAATAGTGAATACGCCACTGCCCTCAATCAGAAGACTTACTTCATTATATTAACTTAAGGCATAGGGTAGGCAAGTGGGAGAAGTCTCACCCCTAAGTATAGTGTGGTATCTCAAAGGGCCTTAAAGGCCTCTCTAGCTACTTTAACAACATATATTATTGTGGCAGTTTTTTTTTTTTTTTAAAGAAATGTATCGATATAGGACATTCGCAGTGGCGTAGCGAGGGGGGGGGCAAGGGGGTCATGATGCCCCGGGCGCTACTCACAAAGGGGCGCCAAATGGTCCGCAAAACAAAAAATTACTGGGTAATTTTTATTTTTATCATAATTGATTTCTGGAAAATATATTTTAAATGTAGTGCCAGTGTAATATAAAAATTCTCGCAGAAAAAAAGTCGCCGAAAAAAACACGCAAAAAACTCGCGGAAAAAAAACGCACCGAAAAGAAAAACTCGCCGAAAATTTTCTCACCCTAAGCAAAATTTCGCCGAAAACAAACAAACTCGCTGAAAATTTTTTCGCCGAAAACAAACTCGACGAAAAACCTCGCCGAAAAAAAATGGCCGAATATCCGAAAAGTTCCAAAATAAAATATTAAAAAAACAATCTGGTGTGAATGTTGCACAGCAGACAACTTTCTCTTACAAAAGGTACTGGACTGTGCTTGTCACACCAGATTTTTTGTGTCGACATACGTATATATGGTTTCCGTCGATATATTAGAAGATGTAATGAAATTTATAAGTATGGGAAAATATCTATTTATATTTTGATACCCTGGCTTCTATAAGACTTTTACGATAACCGTTATTAAATATATATATCTATTGAGGGTCCAGGCATTCTTATTTAAGCCATTTGGTATCCAAATGGCTTAAATAAAATCATCGGACTGCCTGGGATCCGTACCCCTGGCCCTTGGTTTAGAAGGCCAGGATTCTAGCCACTAGACCAAGCCCGAGGGCCCAAGCCCTGCTTATAAATATCATTTCATCTTCTAATATATCGACGGAAACTATATATATACGTATGTCGACACAAAAAATCTGGTGGGACTGTCACAGCAGATTTTTAAAAATATTTTATTTTGGAACTTTCCGGATTTTCGGCGAGATTTTGCTTTCGGCGTTATACCGTCCCCATAATAATTTTGTATATTTTACATATAATATTATATGGTTTTCGAATGGTGGGGGGGGGCGCTAAAAAGGTATTGTGCCCCGGGCGCGAGTTAAGCTCACTACGCCACTGGACATTCGACAACAAATGCCTCCTTAAATTTTTGCTTTTTTACTTTCTCTTTTTTATATTAATTTCCCAAATTGAATTGCTATTCAAGCAAAATTATTTAGTTAATTATACAGTTTTCTTTAGACTATATCTTTTTATCTCTCTTAAATAATCCATTAAATTGACACGACAAGTTGTTTATATGTCTTGCAAGAAAAATAAATCGATGAAACAAAAATAAAATGACCGTCTGATAATTCCTCTATGTATTTTGATCTGGCCTCATAATTGAAAAAAAATCATTGTGTGGTTTTATGAAACCACGATGCAAGTGAAACTTTTTTCAGATCGTAGGCGTTTAACTGAAAATTTTCAGAAAATTATTCAATTAAGGTTATTAAAATCGCGTTTTTAATCTTAACTTAGTAATTGGAAAATAGAAAAGATAATGGGAAATCAATAGACCTATGTTAAAAACTGAGAACAATATTTATTTAGTAATTGAAGATTTGAATCATTTTAAATTATTTTAATCAATTTAAAAATTGAATAATTAAATCTCACAATTATTTTTTCATAATTCGTCATATATATTAAATTTCAACTTTCCTATTTTTGCCGTCACGGTTTGTGACGTCATGGCTTGCAGCGTCACGGCCTTTAACGCGACATGCTGATAGATGGGCGAAAAAATTTGAGGCCATCAAATAAAAGTTCCACTTTAATAAAATTCTAAAAAAAAAAATGAATAACAAATGTTCTAATTCAAAAGTTTATGTTTCCTCATTATTAAGAGTATTTTCAAAATGAAAATGAAAATATTACTCTCAATTGTTAATAACTTTAACCCCTTTTCATGGCAATTAAAGAATTAAAATGATTTGATCATATTCACTTAGTTCCAACCAAATCTCTGGACAAATTATGTACCACAAGAATGGACTCTAAAAGTGACTTCGTCATTTTCCTCGGGAGCAGAAAGAGTTCTTAAGATTAACGGTCATCGAGATCTTCCGCCCTCTTCGTCTTCGTTTTATTCTTCTTCTTCTTTCTTATACTTTTACTCGTACTCTCCTCTTCTCCTCGTCTGTCTAGTCTCTGTCTAGGTTCTTGTCGTTGTCCATTATGAATCAGCAACATCCTCTGGCAAGAACAGAAATCCTCCTCGTAATGTTCTTTATAATAACTGTTGATCAAGTGCATTAAGTCCCATTCAAGAGTATGTTTCTTATTAAATAGAAAAAAATTTAAACTTTCGACCGTAGGTTCTTGTCGAAACATTTTGTAAATTAAAATTCAATATAAAAATTAAACACTAAGTTATTTGTTTCGAAAATTTTATTAATTATAAAATGAACACTTGATACGTATTCCGACAATATCTTTTCATCATCAGAAGTGACTTTCAGAACTTTCTTTATAATGTATCACTTCTAATGATGACAAGTAATTGTCGAAATACGTGTTAATTTTATAATTAATAAAACTTTTGAAATAAATAACCTGTTTAATTTGAATATTTAATTTTAATTAGACAAAATCTAATTATTTTTGAAAATTCAAAGTATTGAATACTTGAGTGAATAAATAAATAATAATTTGTTTGTATGTTTTTTAATTTGTCCTACGGTTCTCCCAGATCTTCCTTCATTATTGTTTTAAGAGTTCCTATTTATCCTCCAGTCCTGAACGATGAAATTAATTTAAATTAAATATACTAATTTAAATAAGCAAGACTAAATGCCCTCAGATACCACACATGACAATCAACAAAAAAAATATCGTTACAATATAAATTATTAGAATAGAAATGAGAATATAGTTTTTGTGCCTAAATTATTGTATCATTAATAACACTATGTACTGTACCAATATAAATTACATAAGTTATCATCAAAAGCCTATATGGCCTCAGATGCCGAAATGACCAAAAAAATGTTTATTGTAATTTTATAAAAAAGCAAATAAAAATCCCAAATGAATTTTTTAAGGTCTTATTAGATCAGATTCCTATTTATTTCAAATAATTGGTAGCCAATTTTCAATTGAAATAAATTTATCACGAATACCTCCGGGTCACGGGCCAAATTTTACTAAATTCCTTTCAAAGGTATCTTTTAAAAAACGCTCTCTTTCTCTCTCTCTCTCTCTAGGTGATATTGTTAACAAAGCACTAAAATATGAAGATTTGAAAAAATAATAAAGCAAGTTCTATTAGGTGTTTAGAGCCTATTATAATAAAATTTTGTCCGATACTATCCAATCATTAAATTTTCATTTCATTATTGCATCTTGCTCTTTTCATCAACGGCTACTCCCTTCGCTCTCCTGGCAATAAAATTAATTAAAATTTATGTAAATTAATAAAGTTGTTTTGAAGCTTTGACTTAATTAAGATCCCGGACAGTTGAAGTAAAAAAAATCTTAACCATTATAACTATTAATTATTTAAGAAAAGGGAATTTTACCTCTATTAAGAGAAATCTTCATAATTATACATTTTTTAATTTATTTAACTAACAAAGATAAATTAAATTTACTTTACCTCTCAAAGAGGAAAAGTAAATTTAATCATTGCAAAATGTTATTTATATAAATAACTCTAATTAAAACAGATTAGTATTTTAGATATTTTAATTAAACAATTAATGTCATTTTTTTCAATTAATAATATCTTAATTTGAAATTTTTTTACTCACATTTCAAAAGAATAAAATTGAAAATAGTAAGTTAAGATAGGAAATGAAAAAAGTTCAATAAGAAAGAGATTAATTTGAAGTAACTTTGTTAAGAAGATATAAAACTGAAAAAGTACATCAGTAAAGTACTAGTACTCTTTGGCCGATTTTGTTCAAAAGCTTCGTGTCACGTCCCATGGGGTGCCTAACTTAAATATAAAATTTTAACCTCCTAGCTCTTTTTGTTCTTGAGATATTTTGTTCACAGTCACACAGACAGACAGACCATGTCGCGAAAACCACTTTTTTGGATTCAGGGGACCTCAAAACGTGAAGATCCATCAAAATCTCGACATCGAATTTTTGACATGAATCCAATACTTTCTCTCTATATATATTAAACAAATATATAGAGGTAAGAGAAAGTAAAATTTATCCTCTACCCCTCAATTCAGAAAAATCTTTGGGCCTTATTTGAAAATTTTCTTTGTTTTCAAACACAACACTAAAATATAAAATCATCAGGGGTAACTAGAGAATTTGACTGGAGGGGGGGGGTGGCATGGGACCAGCCATCCTCGCTGGGGAGCCATGGAACCTCCGGGGGGCTGGAAAGCCCCATATTTTCTCAATTTTTCTTGAGACAGGGAGCTTTCTCGAGGGGCCACGAGGGGGGGCCGGGCCCCCTCCCCGGCACCCCCATAGTTACGCCCTTGAAAATTCGAAATTTGAGAACTATCAGGTCAATCACAAATTCACCACTCCAATTTTGAAAAAACTTTTATTTTATTTCTACTTACAAAAATATTATTTCAAAATTTCATTTAAAAATTAAGTAATGTACAATAGTAATCGACTTGGAGATTTACTATGTTTAAAAATGTTGCAGTTGGACGTGTATAATATTGAATAAAATAAAGTAATTTAGTATTCAAAAGTGTTATTTATGTCGTTGAAGTGAATAGAAAAAGAATTTTCAAATAAATAACACCAAAATCTAATTTATTGAGTATAGTATTTATTTTCTTTGACATTCTTGCAGTCTTTTAATGAAAAGGCAATTAGAAATTATTTTACTTCGAAAATAATAATTCATAGGATTTTATTCAAGAATTATTAAAAGCAAAAAAGAAATAAATTTCACGAACAAAGAACTCTTGTCTCTTCTTCTTAGAGAATCTCGGTTTATTAGAAATCATCATATTGCAGTTAATTATTCCCTATTTGTAAAAAAAAATATTATATATCTGAAAAACAACGACAGGAGAATATAAATATAGTTTAATTAAAAAAGACAAGTAAAAATAATTAAAAATCCTCCTGATAACTATTAGAAATTAATATAAAAAACTTGTATATATCATATGAAGCTTGATTTTTATCCGTTACTTAGACTGAAGCGACAACCTGTATGTAAGAAGCGGGAGTCGAACCCGGGTCATACTAGCTTAGCAGGATTGTCAATGTATTCCGGGAATTTCTTTGTAAAAATAAATAAATAAAAAAAAAAGAAGCCAGATGCTATGTCGTTGCAACTACCAGCATGCGTTGAGTCTTTTTACCTGAAATTTTCATTTTCTCGAATCTTTCATACATAGCCCAAGTTATTTTTTTTATATTAAATGATTTTCTAAGAAAAATTCGATCTATGAAAGACAATGAAAAAAAAAGAGAAATAATATCGAAGATTCATGTTTTGTTTTAATAAAAGGAGCCAAACAATTAATATCTTTGCTTTTAAATAATTTTTACTTTCTCTTATACTATATATGAAATATACATAGAGAGAAAGTATTGGATTCTTGTCAAAAATTCGATGTCGAGTTTTTGATGGATATACACGTTTTGAGGTCCCCTGAATCCAAAGTCCAATTAACTCAACGAAATATATCTTAAAAATTTAAGAAAAAAAATGTGCCAGATATATGTATAGATATAAAGATCTATCTATAATTTTCCATTTAAAAATATACCATAAAATATAAGAGCTAAAGTCATGAAATTTTCTGAGATTGTAAGCCAATCATTGAAAGGGGTGCGCAAATACAATTTTGTTCCGGAAAGTTTTCTTAAAATTCAAAACTAAATTATAATTCAAACGGGTGCATTAAAACTTTACATAAATTTCAGGAGTGGCTACAATATTGATGGTTTTCTAAGATTTTCAAAACGATACCATGGGTGCCTGCCCTATCGATAGTTTTTTTTTTTTTTTAACTCTCCAAAACAATAATATAAAAATGAAATTTTCGAAATATTTGCGAAAACCCTTCCCGCAACTTTACCGGCTTATTTTAGAGTATCTTTCCATCACTAAAATGCAACCTATTCTGAAAATATTAATTAGCCTTCAGAAACCTCTTGCCCATTTTTGTCGCCAGCTCTCCGACTATAAGGGCAAAAGGGGGTTGCAGGGGACGAAATAGTCTAACTGGGCTCACCTCACTTTTAACGGCTAGTATTAAATTAGTTGTGAAAAAGCAATTAAATAAATGAGGGCTTATACAGAGGGAAAGCCAAGTTTTTCTGGGGTGCGTGGTAACCCTAATAAAATATTTTAAAAAAATATAATTTCAGAGATTATACATCGATTATTACAAAGAGAAAATAAGTGTGATGATAAGAAATATTTAATATTTAAATTGTATAATTCCATTAGAAGTAGCGTCCCCAAAAAAATGAGAAAGCCCCCTGGGGAAATAAGCTATTATTAAGAGTCAATTAAAATACAACTCAATTTAATTAGATATAATTTAAATGTTCACCAAATACTTAGATAAAATTTAACATTAAATGTTAAAAGGAGATGTGATTAATTAAAAGATAGGAGAGAGAGATTATAAAACTTTATAAAAATAGATGTCTAATCCCAGTTTGATGATAAACAAAAATAATAATAAAAACTTCCTTATAAATTAAAATGTAGGTCAATTAAAACTTGTAAACGTACAAAGAAAATAGTAAAGAAGTATAGTTTAGAGCCGATTCATTCGAAAGATGACATTTATTAAGTTGAATCTAAGCCTGGCTAATTATTTATCATCTACAATAAAAATAAAAAAAAGAAAGAATTCAAAGGAGACGCTAAGTATGAAAATAAACATGGATAACGTAATAGTTAGAATGGAAAACTAGTAGTTGCAGGTATGTTAGTTATTAATAGAGACCGGACAAAAAAGCATAAAAAATGGAAAAAAGTGCTTAAAAAGCATAAAAAACTTGAATAAAAAGTTGTTAAATAAGCATAAAAGTTAAAAAAGCATCTCATAAGCAATTTTTACTCATACCAATGGCGTATACAAATTTTTTTTAAAGAAACTAAATTTATTCCGCCCCGCCCAGCGAAAAATTTTGTTTTTGCGGAACCAAATTTTTCACCCTGCGGAAAAATTTTTTTACACTCCGGGGTTTTTTTTTGGGGGGCGGGCCCCCCCCCTTATATACGTCCCTGGTGTATGCGTGTGAATGGGAAAAAGTGTGTTTTTTAATAAAAAAAAAAAAAAAAATTATAAATATTCGTAAAATAAGTTCAAATAAGCACGAAAGGGAAAAAAGCATGAAAATTCAAAAAAGCAAAAAAAGCATAAAAAATGCAATCTCAATGCACTTAGTTTTTCCTAATTCGTATAGAAATTAAATATCTAATGGTTGCTTATAAAATTGAGCAATAAGCATTTTGCTTAAAATCCGGTCTCTAGTTATTAATGAAGGTCAGGGTGTTACAAGAAAATATTTATTTATTATTAATTTGGAAAACGAATTAATTAAAATATCTTTTGAAAGAATGACGAATATTTAGTGAAAAGAAGGGCGTATGAATTGTTTATTTTTTTTTTAATCGCTGAAAGGTAGGCTGCCCAAATTACCAACCCGAAAAAAATATTTTTTTTTAACGAATTTATCACCCTCCCCCATTATTGTTTATAATAGTATTTAAAGACCACCAAGAATTATCTATTGATAAACTCCTATTTACTAGTGTACTAAATTTTTGGCATTTAGAATATTTTTCCCTTACTGGGCTAGAGCATTAGCTTCTGGTACATGTACCAAAGGCCAAGGGTTCGCATCGCGTCTCACACGAGCAAAATTTATTTTAATTTGATTGGCTACCAAAAAACCTTAATTGAAATAAAAAATAATAATAATAAATTAGGCATATAGCCTATATTACTAAATGCGCTGTTTTCTGACACATGATCACGATAAAAATAATTCACCCTGTATATAATAATACCGGGAAGTAAAATCTAACACTATTATTTACATTATTATTCAATTTGATTTGTGTAATATAAAAAAAAGAATAATTGCACTTTTCATTCACTCCTGACACATTCACATAGTTTCTTAGTAAAATACTATATTTCTTTATTTATTTACAAATAACTTAAGACGATGTTTCGACCTTGCGAATACAAAATCCTCATTAGACCATGACTAGTATATTAATCGACATTTTCTTGATTGCTCCATTCAAGACCTTAAGCGATGACTAAGCAAAATATCAAGAATTAAATTAAATAAATTAAACTAGTTGGGATGATAAAATAAAGCACTTTTCAGCGTGTGGAACGTCCCCCGCAAGTCTGCAGGAAAAAAACTGAATTGACAGTTTCTTATAGTTTTTGGGAAAAATATCTAAAGCATTACTTTGGAATTTATCTCGTAAATTACCCGGAGTCCAAAACAAGCTCTGTGATTGGCTAAAAAGGACATGATCTTAACACTGTCTATCAGTATAGGGCCTTGGGGTGGAGGCCTGAGGAAGTCTTCATAAGAAAAAATGTAAGAAACCCTCCACTTCTTTGAGGTAGGTAAAAGATAAATTAGTGTAAAATGTGCATTGAATAAAATGAAATCATTTCGTCATGTTTTAAATAATTAACTCTTTGAATTGATCAAAGATTTATATATCAGCAGATATTTAATTTAAAAATGAATTAGAATTGTAAAAATTTTAAGGGTTGCTCACCAAATAAAGGATCCCTGGAGATAAAACGGACTAGCGTGGAGACGGAGCTGTTAACTAATCGGCTAATCTGCCTATACTGAGAAGCATACAACAGGTATCGAGGTTTGGAGTCGTTCTGAACCTGTATGAACAAGAAGAAAAGCATGTAGAAAAGTATATCTATTATATTCTTGTTTGTCTGATAAATATATTTGTGTGTGTGAGGGGCAAAGAAATTATTATATCATTTTCAATTTGTAACAAAGCAACTATATAAAAATATTTTCTGCCAATTGGATTCCAAATGGCTTAAATAAGAATGCCTGGACCCTAATATATATATTCATAATAAATTATCGTTTAAAGTCTTATATGGCCTAAGTTGCCGAAAAGACTGTGTGTATGTGTGTGTGAATGTGAGTGTGAATGGGAAAAAGAGTGTTTAAAAAAAAAAAAAATTATTTTTTTAATAATTCATTATCTGAATGATTAGAAGTAGAATTTATTTTCTCTATGAGAGAAAAAATAAGCAAATAGACAACGATATTGCAATATTTCCCTCTCATCTTAAACAGAGGCTACCAGGACACTGAATATGAAATATGAGATAAGATCGTTCTCTATTATAGCCCTAACACATTCATTTACGAGTATAAATATTTTTTTCTTTATCACATTTAAAGAAGAAAAAAATTCAATGAAATTAAATAAAGCATATAGTCTACAATATAATAGAGTAAAAGGTGAATATTTTTGGTGGTTTCTCAGGAAAATCCTGTCATTGGATGGATGGGGGAGGGGGTCGATTACCTTTCAGATTATCCTCCCCCCCCTAACTAAGAATTTTCATATTATAAGTATTTAACACTTTGAAAGTTTTTTTAAATTATTTCCCATCATCAACTTTTAAGCTACTTTTCTTGGCCTAAAAGAAAAAAATATAATTTATTTACGTTATCAAATTAAATAATATATCAATTGTTCTCCTCTTCATTAATCATAGTGTCAATAAAGGTATTACGAGTGAGTAAAACCGTCAAAGTCTATTTCTCCCCTGTCCATAATTATTTGGATAAGAATTGATAAAATATGAGGAAAAGATTGTCCTAAATGATATATTTAATTCATCAATTTTATTAGATAAAACAAAACGAGAAATGATTTCATCACTAAATAAATTTATTCATCATTTATGACATTTAAAAGATAGATGAATCGGGATAGAAAAATTTAATGTCACTTGAAGGCTGTTGAAATTTCAAAACAGAGATGCAAGCGCGAGTGGGTTAAATTATAGGCATGGGCTGCTATGAAATTCTAATTGGGCTTTTTGGGATAGCAGGTTGTGAATTTTCCTACAATTCTATTCTAGATAATTTTAATTAAATATAAAAATATTAATGCAGCTATTATTTATATATTGCTTTCTTTCCAATAAGAGGAAGGAGTATTTAAGGAAAGGCTAAACAAAGAAGAATTTAACGAATACTGCCACAACAGTAGCGTAGCTAAGTGGGGGCGAAGGGGGGCGCTCCCCCCCCCCCCGCCCCACCCTAGGGCATTTAAGATATAGACCAGGGACTGTGATTTTATCATATTCTTTCCTTGGATTATCCAAAAAATGGATAGTTTTCTTTTAAATTAAATTACAACTTAAAAAACGGCGCCCTAGTTGAGCTTTGCCCCCTCCACCCTCAAAGGTTAGTTACGCCGCTGTTTTGCCCTATTTGTCTTTACCAATCGCGACGCCTCCCCTTTGGGGTTGAGAAACACAGACTTAATCCAAGTCTTCATTTCGAAATACTGTTACTAATACTGAAACTAATAAAATGATAGTTCTATTATATTTTATTTATTATAAATATTGATTTATAGGAAATAAACCAACCTGTTAAGGACGATTACACAATATTTAATAATTTTTTTTTAATACCTAATTTATGAAAGGTTAGTAATGTGATATATTATAATTATAATTGCATTAATATTAAGAGAATATAATTAGTGTCTTAAATAATATTTTATCTATTCTTGAATTGGAACTAGTCAAGGGCAGATTCAGAGGAATTTTCTTTAAATATTTCCTAAAATTTTATAAATACAGTAGGCCTATATAATGAAAAATTTGACAGAAATTATGAATTTATATACAAATTGAGATGGACTAAAATTTCGTAATTTTTGATGTCATCTCATTGATATTATCGCCCAGTAAGTACTTTTTCAAAGAAATATTCATTAGCTATCTCCTTTTTTTAAATATAAAAACTACAAATATACTTAATCAGCATTTATTCTATTTATTATCTGGATGAGAAAAAAATGTAGTTTTAGCCTATTCTTACTTTTTTTTATAAAATATTGACTACTACTATTTTATAGAATAGTTAGTTTAATATTCGAACTTTAATAGTATACTATAGAAAAATAAAATAAATTATTCTCAGAACACTATACTTCGAAATTAAAAATTTAAAAATTGTTTTATGATTATTATTTTGTAATTTAATGATCCATGTTCGATCTTTTTTTTGAAAGGTCACACACGTTGCTAGAGAAGGAAAAATCCCATTATTAAATATAGACAATCAATTTTTATTTTGCCTTCCAACAAAAGGGTATGTGGGTGAAGTTAATAAAATTTGAAATTGAACTAACTAAGCCTTTAAGGACTCCTAAAACACATAGGAGAAAAAATTGAAAATATTGTCAATGTTCGATTCAGATTCGATAGGAAAAAATAGTACTAGAATTTCTAGAATTACTTAAGTTCAAATTCCCTTTCCAAACAACGTGAAAGTTTACCCGCCTCACCTCTTTTGTGAAGAAAATATAGCAACCAGGTTGCTGATATGATGAGAAAATCTTCTTTAAATATAAAAAACAAATTAATTAAATCCAATTTTTTGCTGAATCACAAATACATAATTAAATATCTCTAGTCACAATAAAAAATTAATTAAAACATCTTAAGAGTTCCATCTAAAATGGTCTGGTCTCAACGGGAAGATAGAAAGAGAAATTTCTAAGTATCAATAAAAATATTTACAGAGTTTTAATATATTAATATTAATTTAAAAAATGTCACATTCTTGAATTGATATCAAATTTCCATTGCGTTCATGATCAGATCTTTGGAGGAAATTAAAAGTGAAGATCATCATAAGAACGTAAAAATTACTAAAGTGTGATGTACGCTCGAAACGTTGGAAATAGTATTTTTTACTGGTCACCACACTTTTGATCAAATTTATGTAAATATAAAATAATTAAATTTCTCTTTTTTCGGTTTCGAAAAATTCATAAAAGAAATAAATAAATAGAATGGGAGATTAAGTTATGTAATCGGTTTACGATCATATCTGATTGCAGAGGTAATTCATTGAATAGATCGAAAAAAAAATTTTGTATTCGTTTCTACTCATAGATCTTTTTTATACTTTTTTTATTTAATAATAATAAATAATTATTTTTATATTTTTTTGAAATAATTCCTAATCAGATTTTGTATTTCGAAGCTATTTACCAAATTTATTTATTCCAGAGAATCAGATAGATTATTAATTTATTTATTTATTCATTTGACGCGTTATTCTTTTAAGTAAATACTATTTAATTAATTAAAATACTAATTATATATTTCTGAACAATTTTGAGTGTTGAAATGTTCCAAATAAAAGAAGAAAATTCAAATTAGAAAATATTCTAGCAGGAATGTGAGCCAACTCAGATATAACTTGACGGGTGGCCGATAGAGGGGTCTGAGGTCGCGCTCCGTTTGTATGCAAACATCAAAGCAGGCGAGCAGTTCGGGAATGGAATTCTAGGCTCGAAAGGGGGCTTCGCAAATTCAATTTTAGAAGAATAAAAAAATTAGATTTAAGAAAATTCTTTTTATATGTTACTTTTGTATTCATAAATTGGTTAGGGACAACTTAAATAACCAACTCTCTAAATAAAATTAGAGTTACAAGTCCCCTATGACTAGATCCAAACAAATACAATACAAAATTATAATGTAAAACAACAAAACAAACTAAAAAAAAAAAGAAATGTATGTATCTGGTATACCCATTAACAAACAAGATAACAGTGCATTTCTATCGAAACAAAAAGATTAAAAAAAAAAACATAACTACCAAAAATTCGCGCAAATCACGAAGTCAAATGTACTGTACCTAAACGTCGACATTGATCTTAATAGTCGGAGAGCTGGCGACAAAAATGGGCAAGAGTTTTCTGAAGGCTAATATTTTCAGAATAAATTGCATTTTAGAGATGGAAAGATACTCTAGAGTCAGCACTTCCAGTACCGGGGCCTTTGGCGGGAATAAGCGGGTAAAGTTGCGGGAAGATGGTTTTTCGCAAATATCTTGAAAACTATGCGATTTTCCGCAAAAATTCATCTATACAAAAATAATCGAAATTAAATTACAAACAAAAATGGTCTAGTACATAATCACGCTAAAGTGAATTTTTGCGGAAAAATCGCATAGTTTTCAAGATATTTGCGAAAAACCATCTTCCCGCAACTTTACCCGCTTATTCCCGCCAAAGGCCCCGGTACTGGAAGTGCTGACTCTAGAGTATCTTTCCATCACTAAAATGCAACCTATTCTGAAAATATTAGCCTTCAAAAAACTCTTGCCCATTTTTGTGGCCAACTCTTGGACAATAAGCTGTTAAAGAAAATCTGGTCAAAATCTTAACAAGGATGGTTATTTAATTAAGAGCTAATGAAATTGAATTGTTAATTTCTAGGGAGATTTAAATTAAGTTCGTCCATTCAAGACGGAAAGATTGGTAGCCTATCTTCCAGCTAGTAATACAGAACTCATGACAATTATAAGATTTTTATCATAATCCTAAATAATCTCGAAAATCGATCTTCTATCAGTATTACCAAAGAATATTTTTCTGTTTTGAACCTGGAAATTTTTTCGTAAAAATTTCTAGAATAGCTACAAAACCTCGACTTTGAATTATTAATGAGTTAGACCAATAGTTCCCAACTGGGGTGTCGCGGGAATGCCTCAGGGGTGCGGCGATATTTAGGTAAAAAAAAAGAGGCGGGAAAAATAAAAATTTTGGTAGAAAAAAAGTAAAATTATTTAAACTGAAGCGGCAAAAATTTTGAGCAGGACGGAAAAATTTAATCTTTGCTAAAAAAAAAAATAAAATGATTTTGAAAGCAGAAGGAAAAATTTTTCCTTAGGCGGCAAAAATTTAGTTATTCTAAAAAAAAAAGTAAAGATTTCCTGATTTCCATGCAAGGCGAAAAAATTTTTCCGGAGGATGGCAAAAATTTTGTTTCCCTAAAAAAAAGGTAAAATGATTTCCATTCAAGGGGAAAAAAAAAATTTCGTGTAGGGGGGAGAAATTTCCCAAAAAGGAAGGGTGCCCCTAGTGTGTAATGTTGTTCCCAAAGCACCTTTGGGGTGCTTTGGACTTCAAAGGTTTGGGAAACACTGAAAAATTTGTTTTTAATCTTCAAATTACTATATATCTATTACAAGACAAACAATACATTATATCTATTCATCGAGGGGTAAAATGTAAAGGAAATATAGAATTTATGCGAATGAATGAATTTAAAATAAATATTAAAATGTTATAGTTCTTAACATATGGTATTTAAGAAAGTTTTGAAGTTACTTTTTAGATAGCTGAATCGGTATGTAAGTGTACGCCTATCAGTTGGTAGCCTAACCACCTGGGTTTTATTTTTCCATACACTTGGCTTGCCTAATAAAATTTTATCAAATTTTTTAGAACTCACTGACATGTTATATTCTTTAAAAAATTTCAATTGTGGAGTTTATAAATTTAAAAATTTCAATTTCCTTGAAGAAAAAGGATGAATGATGACATTTCTATAGCCGTAATAATTAAAATTTTTTCTTTTTTTTTCTTATGTGCAATAACATTATAATAAAAGGACTCTGTAGCTTTTTTTAAACTAACCGTAAGAACAAAGTTTCTCAATGAGATTTTCTTGAGAATGTAATTAACTATAAAATAAATAAATATTCCTTCGATTAGAAATAACAAGGAATGTTTAAAAATTAACGCTAAACAACATCATATTATTTCCTTCTTTTTCAAATAAAATAAAAAAAATAATTACATTTCTAATTTATTCTTTTCAAGTGACCTTAGCTAATCACTTTTGTTGATTTTTTTATTATCCATTCAAGTTTAAAAAAATTTTTTTATTAATTTGTGTAGAATAATTGTTAATATTTTCTAAAATAAAAAAAATAAACGAATACGAATGCCGTTCACGCAGGTGAAGTCTCTTTCGATTAAATGACAAATTAAATCGTTTTCCTGTTTCTGAATAATATAACTTTCGCAATTTCTTAGTAATAATATATAAAAGCGCGAACCGATCTCTGATGATAATTCCATTAATAAAAAAAAAAATAAACAACAATAAATTAAAGAATAGAGGAAAAAAATACATGGCAGTGGAGTATTATGAAATGTTATCTTGTTCTAGGACACGATAGATCTCCCGCCCCTTTATCTACGAACAAAAATGGAAATTCTCGTCTTATTTCTCAAGGGAGATTTTTTTAAAATTCATTTTATATCCAGAAGATGTAAGAAATGTCCCAATAGACTATAAAAAAATTTATTCTCTTGGCGGCAAAATGATTTTTTTTATTAAAGTCAAAAAATCTGGTGTGACTGGTCGCACAGCACACAACTTTCTCTCACGAAAGTTGTGTTCTGTGCTTGTTGTCACACCAGATTTTTTGTGTCGACATATATTTAGTTTCCGCCGATATATTAGAATTCAAGATGTAAAATTTATAAATAGGGAAAAATATTTATATTTTGTTGCCATGGCAACCATTTTTCCTATCCTTCCTATGAAGTACAAAAGTAAAGTGGTCATCAGAAGATTTCAATGGCAAAATGAGAATATACATTTTAAAAAGCATCTAAAAAAATAATTGATTTATCAAAATCGTTAGAGCGAATTTTGAGAAAATCGAAAAAAACTGAAAAAATGCATCAGTAAAGTACTAGTATTTTTTGACCGATTTTGTTTAAAAGCTTATTTTCACGCTCCAGGGAGGTGTCTAACTTAAATATAAAATTTCAGCCTCATAGCTCAATTCCTTCATGCTTCCCAGACAGACCATGTCGCGAAAACCACTTTTTCGGATTCAGGGGACCTCAAAAAGTGTATATTCATCAAAATCTCAACATCGAATTTTTGACATAAATCCAAAGAAAAAACAAAAATAGAAATGTAAGAAGAAATGAAAGATTATCATAAAATTTTAAAATTTTAGTGAATATTAAGAGATATCAAAATATAACAATACTTCGTAAAACAATTTTTTTTTCTTGTTTTTCATTCGAAAGCTCGACTTATTGAGTTGCAGCACAAAACCAAACATAATAAAAAAGCCTAATCAATAAAATTGAAATGTCGGAAAACCTATTTAAAATTACTAAAAATTTATAATAATAGAGAGGTGATGGCTGTACAATTGACAAATATGAGTAGGATGGGCAGCCAGAAAAGAAATCAGACAAAAATTTAATCAATCTTTATCCAATTTTTTATTTCGATTTCCAACGTTTCGGATACAAGTCACGCCCTTCCTCAGGACAAACGGTCGGAAGGGTGCGACTTGCGTCCGAAACGTCGGCAATCGAAATAAAAAATTGGATAAAGATTGATTAAATTTTTGTCTGATTTCTTTTCTGGCTGCCCATCTTACTCATATTTGTTTAGAAATTTATATTTTTTTCATCAAGTAATAAAATTTCAACGCGGACTAATTTTTACTTTCTCTTACCCTATATATGAAATATATATAGAGAGAAAGTATTGTTGTATTTGTAATGTTTTTTTGATAATTTGTATTTGTATTTAGAAATTTATAACTCAATTAATATTAAATATATAATTAATTAAAATAACTTAAGATATATTTTATTTCCTAAAAAGAAAAGTGTTCCTTTTTTTGTGACGGGCAGTATATATTTTATTTAGAATACCTCTGCCCTTTTCAATTATTATATTATTTAATATAATGCCAACTAGCGGATGAAAACAGGTGATGTAAGCATCAAATAACAAAAAAAAAAGAAATTACAGTATACACAATTGTGGGGGTGTGTCATTTTCATAGACCAAACCATAATATAATAATATTTTAATTACCTCTATTTATCATATTGAACAACTAGGTCAGCTTTTTCACGAGTTTGGACTTGACATTTTTCATTAACCTTCAAGGTTTGAAAAATTATCGTAATGAAAATAGTAAAACTAATAAAAAAAAAATAAACAAGTAAATAGTATGGGTATGCCAGAACAGCGTTTCCTGATTAAATTGCTCTCTAACAATCAGAACCGCTAGTTTTACTTCTAAGTTCCTTATTCTTTGAAAACCAACCATGTAATGCCAAATAACTATTCACGGAGAGTAGTAAATGATTTATTTCTTTCATTATTTGATCTCACTAGTTAGATTTCAAACGTAATTCTAAATTTAGTTAATTTGCAAGCGCACAATTTTGATAATCTTCTCTGTCCTCTATTGAATGTTAACTCCGCCCCCAGAGGTAAGCTCTCGATTGATATTCCCGATAAGTGAGAAAATCTTAATTAAAATCTATGTATATCAGATAAAAGTGCATTCAAGGCTATATAAAATGTTGCGGTTACACTTGACATAGATTCAAGTTAAAATCGAACTCAAATGACAAATGTTTAAATATTAAATAGAGTGCGCAACATGCACTTTGTTTAAGCCCTTAGAGAGATAGGAAAAATAAAAGAAATGGGGCCACATAATATACGTAGAGAATTATGAAAGAAATCCCAGGGGAGCTTACCACAAATATGTAGTCTAACTCATGAACAGAAAAAAAATTATTATTTTTTTTTTATTCATGAATTTATTATTACAAAAAATGCAATTTATCTATAATAAACTCAAATTTGAACTGGACTTAATTTTTTTAATTAGAAATAATTTCAATCAATTTTTTCCAGATAAAAAGTTTTTTTATAGGATTTTAAAGTATGCTTCAAAAGAATACAAAACAAATTGAGAATATACCATTTTAAAGAGAATCTAATAAATAATGAATTTTAATCAAAATTGTTGAAGCGAATTTTGAATCGAAAAATACTGAAAAAGTGCTTCAGTAGAGTACTAATACTTTTTGGTCGATTTTGTTCAAAAGCTACAAATTACATCTCGGGGGGGGGGGGGGGGGGTTCGTAACATAAATATAAAATTTCAACCTCCTAACTCTTTTGAGATATTTTGTTCACAGACAGATAGACGATGTTGCGAAAACCACTTTTTCAAAGTCAGGGGACCTCAAAACGTGTATATCCTTCAAAATCTTGACATCGAATTTTTGACCTGAATCAAATAGCCCTACTTTTTCTTTCTCTCTTTCTATATATATATATATTTGGCAAGAGAAAGTAAAAAAGTTCTGAAGACGAAATGATTAAGGCATATTCTTGATGATATCAATGAATGTTATTCGAAAAAAAATGATCAAGAAAATGATATTGCTTTATAAAGCAATATAATTAGTATACCTTAGTATACTAAAGTCTAGCAATTATAAATAAAGTAATTATAATTAAATAGTTGAAAAAAAAACATTCCTAAAATCATTAATACTTTATTAATTATATAAGGTGCTTGTATGAAATTTTAGAAAATTGTCATGGAATTAAAATCAATTTTACACTCTAAATACTTCAAAATAGAGTAAATAAATGTTTAAATAATTTGTCATAGAATCCTTAATTTTTTTTTGTGCAATTAAAATACAGTAATTGAAGCATCTATTAAGTACTAGCTTTCTAATTAATACGTGTCATGAATAATTAAATATAAATATAAATCGAAATAGAATATTGAATGTAATTTTATTTTATAGTGAATAAAAGCGAAAATATTTTTATGTACCGGTACCATCATTTTATCTGAGGAGAAATTTTTTAAGTCTTTTCGGCATCTTCAGGGGCGTATATAAGGGTGGGGGCCGAGGGCCCCCCCCACCCTGATATATAGGGATGTACAGTGAACAGGGGGGTATTAAGGGGGACCAAGGAGGCCGGGCGCCCCCCCCCCCCGAAATTTAATTTCGTCTTCCCAAAAAAAATTAAAATTAATTTTTTGACAGAGGTAAAAAATTTTTCCGACATGCGAAAAAAATAAAAGCTTAGTTCGCAAAAAAATAATTTTTTGACGGATCCCACCCTAACCATCTAAAACAAAAAAAAAAAAAAAAAAAGAAATAAACAATTAGTTTGCTGCTACGTAATATTTTATGAAAAATATTGAAAATTTCTTTAACTTACTCTGTAGACTGCTTCTTTCGGCTCAACGAGGACTTTTTTTAACTTCACTAAGTCCGACTCGGCCCTCGGGGCATGGCGTAGAGGCTAGCGTGCTAACCTCATATACCAAACTTCGCGGGTTCGGACCCCAGGCAGTCCGATGATTTTATTTAAGCCAATTGGATACCAAATGGCTTAAATAAGAATGCCTGGACCCCATATATGTATATTTATCAATAACGGATATCGTAAAATGTCTTATATGGCCTGAGTTGCCGAAAAGACTGTGTGAATGTGTGTGTGAGTGTGAGTGTGAATGAGAAAAAAGTTGAGTGTTGAAAAAAAAAAAAAAAAAGTTCGACTCATTTTATTATGAAAATAATGCATTTCTCGTGAAAATTTTTATAACTCTTCTATTATTTGACCCTTAATGAACAAATCTAACAATAAATTATAAATGTGCTTACCAAAATGTAGAAATTGTAGGAATCCTGCAGCTGAGCGGAAAAGTCCTGCTGCCCAAGTGAAGGTTTCTCAATCAAGACGCATGCTCACGCCACAAACCAACGGATCCCTAAAAATAAAAGAAATTTTAATTTGAGAATGCATCAAATGAATTAAGAGAATTTGACAAATTAACTTACAGTGCAATTTTTCTTGAAACTTTATAGTTTCTAAGTAGCTCTCGTCAGTGATGTCCTTTGGACAAAAAAATATTTTATCTCAAAAAGTGAAAGGATCCAGTTGGAAGTCCTGAAGAATCTCGTCGATCTCAGCCCCCACTCCCACCCTAACCATCTAAAACAAAAGAAGAGTTAAGGGATTAGTTTATATCATTGATTTTTTATGAAAAATATTGAAGATTTCTTTAACTTACTCTGTAGACTACTTCTTTCGGCTCAACGAGGGCTTCCCTAAAAACTAACCTAACCCCACACTATCTATGACCGGGGCGGTCATCTAATTCTAAAATGCAGTTCCTCTTCTTTCTTGAGACACACGCGAACGCGAGCACTCCCGGAAGGCAGGTAAGCCTTCAATCACCAAAAATCGAAACGGAAAGAACGCCCACCAACCCAAGAAAATAAAAGGAAAAGAAACAGAGACACACACTCACACGCAGCTACATACTCAAACAGATCAATTAATCTCTGCCCACCTGCCTAATATCATTTACTAAAGAGCGAAAAAGAAGCAGAGATAATTGATCTGATATTCACTCACGAGTTAGGAAGGAAGCCCAGCCAATACAATACTGAAGATCCCCCTTGATTGCTCATCTCAGAAACAGAATGACGTTGTTCAAGATGCATGCTGAAAAAAAAGAACCCTAAAAGCTAACAACATCCTATACGAACTCCTAACATCTTGAACATTAACTCATTCTGTCCTGAAACAACCAAGGCCCAGAACTCAGCACTGACCGACAGAGCCCCGGAGAAAGAGAAAACACTCTTTCTCTCAAATGCGCGAAAGAGGGAAACAACAATAGAGGAATTCTCCTATTTCCCTTGAACAACGGTCAAAAGTGAAATGATCCTCTACTGGGAGCCCTGCCTAAACCTAAATGGGACGAACAACAACACCCTATGCCAGCATTGAGGAATCATTCACAATTGAACGTCAATTCAAGAGAACATCAGAGAATTCCGACA
This sequence comes from Euborellia annulipes, assembly GCA_023213315.1. Taxonomy (NCBI): domain Eukaryota; kingdom Metazoa; phylum Arthropoda; class Insecta; order Dermaptera; family Anisolabididae; genus Euborellia; species Euborellia annulipes. Next base: position 13,197 of record JAKCPI010006637.1, on the reverse strand, counting down.
TAGAAGGCCTAAAACCCCATATAAATAAATATTAATAAATGCGTGAGCGTAGAGATTTTCTAATTATTAAGCGCCCAAATACAGATTCTAACAATTGCTAGCTAGATAATCTAATAAGAATTGCGTGTAATCTTAAAAATTAAGATGCAGTTAGTAAAAGAGAAAAGAGGTCTCCTTAGAAAATAATAATCCCATACACGCAAAACTTAAATCCTAATATTGAATCATGTAATAATAGCTAAAATAATAATACATGCACACTTGAATTGTCTCATATGATGATGTTGCTCCCACCGTAGGGTAAAGGGATGAAATGAGTACTGTGCATGATCCACATATTACCAATAATCGAATAACTTTTGCACATTTACCAATAATCATATACCTTTTGCACATTGAACATTCATCCATCCCTTTACCTTGAGAAACGAAACCTGCATTTGGGTACTGAAATATAAAAACCTATTCTTTAATAGATCAAAATGTTAAATTTATGATATTAAATGAATTTAGAAAGAAATTTAACAATTAGTCTTAAAGTAATTTTAAAAAATAAAAAAATGAAATGAATTAATAAAAAATTAATTTTTCATTTAAACATTCTTTAATTTAAATTATTAACTATCTAAAAGGGACTCTGAAATGGGAGAATTACATTAATAACATCCTATGCACCTATGTGAAAATATTCTATATTTAGCCGAAATAAGAAAATTCAAATAAAATTTTGAAAATCCTAAGCTGCTTACTCTACGCCCACGTAAATGTTCATACAGACTTTAATTGTAGCTGCTAAACTCGTGGAATCTGCTGAAGTGACTGCCTGGTTGACGTGAAGGCGATGACTGATGGCGGATGCTCTGCATGATGTTAAATCTCGAAGACGATTCGTCGATTTCTAAAAAATAAACAAAAAAAATTTTGAAAATTGAGGGAAAGCGAACCTCTGACTCAAAGAACAAGATTTGAATGCAATAATTACACTACTTATAATATTAAGTTCCTGGTTGACCGAGCCGGACCTCGGTAGTTTTTTTTTTATAAAATTGGAAAAGCCTAAAAAAGTACATCAGTAAAGTACTGGTACTCGAGGGGCACAATTTGATTTGTATAGAAGAAATAGAAAAATATTTAAAATTTGAAAGAAATTGTAACGAGACAACTTGCTCCTCAATGAAAACATCAAAAAAAACACCAAAATAAGAAATAACAGTCCAGGGAGAGCTTTGAGGGATAGCAACATTACTGAGTGGATACTTAGAGAAGACAGTCCCTCATAAGAAAACCTTATTCATGAGTTATATGAGTTACCCAGGCGTATGCCTTAGCAGCCTGGTGACAATTAAAAATTATTATTTTGGATAAAATTAATAATAATCAAAAATTAGTATTTTAATAATAGAATTATCAAATGTACTGTACTATCGGAAACTAAATATATGTCGACACAAAAAAATCTGGTGTGACAAGCACAGAACAAAACTTTCGATTACCGAAGGTAAGAGAAAGTTGTGTGCTGTGCGACTAGTCACACCAGATTTTTATTCTCCGTCTCTTTCTATATTCAAATAAAATTTTGAAAATCTGCTTACTCTACGCCCATGTAAATGTTCATATCGACTCACTGCACAATGAGTAGCTCACAGATTCAAATATTCACCTTTTGCTTAATTTATTTAAAAAAAATAAATAAATTTTTCAAATAAATAAGTTATGAAATATTCTTTAGGATAGAAATTTTAAATAAAAAAATCAAACCTTAAAAGAATAAAATTACTTTGATTTCCACTTAAAATCTTGAGACGAATTGCTAATTTCTCGATCAAAAGTAAAAATATTCTTAAATTATATTATAAATAATTAAAATATAATCCTATAATATAATTGGGAAGGGATTTACCTAAATCGGGCTCGTAGTTTGAGAGAAATTGACTTTTTTGTCGGGAGGCCAAGGGACGCCCAGCTGCACTCTTCAATGGCACTCACAACACTAAATGTATAAAGCCCATGAGAGAGAATCCAACGTGGGTTCGACCTCTCTCATCGGCCACCAACTCACTACTAAATGCTCTATACCCCAAGACAGGTAGTCTCTTGCCATCTACGACAAGCTGTAACTTGTCCAAGATATTGATAAGTATCATTCAATCTAACACGAAAAAAAGGTATTAATTGGCAATTTCTATAATCTCACAAATGGGCTATAGGACCATTAGTGTTATAGAAATTCCTAATTAATACATTTTTTCGTGTTAGAATTGAATTATACTTATCAATATCCCTTACCTTCTAATGGGCTGTAGGATTATTTAGTAAAGTATTGTATAAAATGTATGTTGAATGGGGATACCTATAAAAATTAAGTATAATTTGAATAATTATTAAAAAAAACTATAAGAGAGGAATAATAAGTGATTAAATAAATGATTTCTATATATGCCTCTGGGCATCTTAGGCCGTTTAGACTGATATTAAATTTCGATATAATAGGCAACTACATTATGAGATTCAGGCATATCTAAAGTTAAAATTGGACAAATTACATTTTTTTTTTTACTATAAGGCCTAACGTTTATGGTTCCCATCTCCTTTTCAACATGACATTATTTTAGTAAGAAATGTTACAATATATCTTTTTTAATTATCTAGTGTTGACACAATTGTTGGTTATTAATATGACTATATTATAATAATAATTAAAATATTTATGCAATTTAAATTAAAAAAGATATTTAAATTTTATATTATAATTCTAATATAAAATCCGATAAGGGAGGCAATAGGTCACCGTAAATTAAAAATTAAATAAACTTGTTCATTTGAGGGTCAGTATTTTACTTACTCTCAGAGCGAATATTTTGGCTACCAATTAATTTAAATAAATATGTCTAAATGGTTGCAGAAAATTTAAAATTAAAAAAAAAAATCGCGAGAATTTAGTTACTTTTAGTAATTGCCATTCATCAGCGTTTTCAACGGGCAAATTTTTTTTTTTTTTTTTTGAATTTTATAATGTATTTAATTAAATTTAATTTAAGTAGTCCAATATTAATCTAACAGGCTTTAAAATTTTATCATATGATCGATGTTATGATTATTTTTATCTTAGAAGGAAAAAGTATTATTTAATAAATAATAAAAAGTATTAGAGAGTGATTAAAATAAAATTAATAAAAAGTTTTGTAATTAGGGCAGGTTCTTTCATTCAGGGTCAAGTAGCTGGTCCTCGATTAAGCGAGTTTTCCTTGTAATAAAGAAACTTCCTTCACTACTTAATATATTACCAGCCTTTGAGAGCGGAGGGGGCGAAGTTCAACGCGCTGTTTTTTAAGTTGTGATATAATTTAAAAGAAAACTATCAATTTTTTGGGCAATCTCTGGAAAGAATATGATAAAGTCACCGTCCCTGGGCTATATCTTAGATGACCTAGGGCGCCTATCTCGGTGTCGAGGGGCGCCAAAGGCGAGCGCCTCCCTTCACCCCCACCATTTTACTACTATAGTTATTAAATGTGACCGTCCACATGAAAAGGTATTAAACCTTAACTGGACTAGATTTTCAGGAGAGCCGATTTACTAAAAAGTTCAAAAAAATTTATTTATTTTTTCTATTACTGATTCCGATTCTCTAGTTCTTCATCTTATACATCAGAATCAAAAATTTAAAAATTCAAGAAAGGTGAGATAAGAGAAAAGGGACCAAACAAACTTTAAATTTATATTTCTCAAAAATACAATAGGTTTTTCATAACCAAAATTTTAAAAATTCATATCTTCCTAACAAAAAATGATTAAAAAAAAAACAATAGGTGAGGGAGCGGACAGCCAGGAAGTAAGCCTCCACGAAATGAAACTCAAGAGTAGTAGAGGCTTACTTCCTGGCTGCCCGCTCCCTCACCTATTGTTGAAGTACAACAGCCACTTCACAAATTGTAACGATAAAAAAAATTCTAAAAATACTGGCTTGCTCAGCAGGATATGTTCTGTACAGAAAGCAAAAAAACTCAATTTTGGCCACGATGAAGATTTGGTACCTTTTCAAGTGGACGGTCACAAATATAGAACACATATCATATCTTTATTAATAAAAGAAGTAGAAATATTTAATTCATTTCCCTTTCCATTCTAATTTTGTAATAATAAAATAAGATGTCGTATATTTTAAAATAAGATTTAGTACTGAAGAAGTTTTTGTTCATTACAAGGCGGTCGTTAACAGCGGCGTAACCAGCCTTTGAGGGCGGGGGGGGCGAAGCTCAACTAGGGCGCCGATTTTCCAGGGGGCTCCGCCCCCTGGACCCCTTGCTCGCCTTCGGCGAGCAATTGCCGCCTTCGGCGGGCAAATTACTTGCATCCAGTAATTTTCTAAGCGAATTTGTTTACATGTTTTTTAATGACACCTGTATGATTTTGTTTCGATTTTTCTTTGCTTTTACGAAAAATGTCGTTTTCTTCTGTGATTATTTCAAAAACTATTCAGTTTTCGAGAAAATATCAAAGAATAAAAACTTTTTAAAATAGAGTATTTTATTTCGACGGGCATGCAAATGCAATTTTATTTAAAAATTGCTAGACATTCGCTCATTCATTCACTCGGGCGGAAATGGGCGGATTTGAAAAAATTCCGGGCGGGCTCGGGCGGGCCTGAAGAATGGTAAAAGCCCTTTCATTTTGAGAAAATCGAAAAAACTGAAAAACTACATCAGTAAAATACTAGTACTTTTTGGCCGATTTTGATTAAAAGCTTATTTTCACGGTCCCGGGGGTGTTTAACTTAAATATAACATTTCAGTCTCATAGCTCAATTCCTTCATGCTTAAAAAAATTTTGAATTCCAAAAAATTAAATATTAAGGCTTATACGAATCCTGAGTAAATCTCCACAGCCATAAAACATCAAATTAAGGCTTATATATTGCAAAATAAAAAAAAATTTAATTATAAAGCCTCTATATACGTTATTTATTATTTTTGGAATTAAATTCATTTAAAATAGTAGAATTCAAGTTGTAATATAATTTTAAAAGAAAACAATCAATTTTTTAAGACAATCGATGAAAAGAATATGATAAAATCACATTCGCTGGGCAATATTTTAGAGGCCGTAGGGCGCCTATGCCGGTTTCGGGGGGCGCCAAGGGCCTCGATGCGCCTGGGCGGGGGGGGCTCGAGCCCCCCCTCGCCCCCCCTGGTTACGCCACTGGTCGTTAACCCGAGGACTAGTTACTTGACCATGGATGAAGAAACTGGTTTTTAGAGTTATTTTGTTCCAGAGGCCCGGCCTTAGAAAGTAGTACCAAAAAAATAATTGGAAAGTTAAAAAAATTTATATTGAATAAATTTTTAGTCAGATGTTTTAATAACAAAATGTTTAAAAAATTATAAGAATTTTTTTGAGACTCCTGATTTAGAGATTTGGGAAGCCGAGTATTTTTTTTTTCAAAATTCCAATGGAAAGTTGGTAAAACAGCGAAAGACAAACGGATACTCCGCAACATAGGCGTAGCCAGGGGGGGGGGGGTTTGGGGGTTCAAACCCCCCCATGGGACCCAAGCCATGACTAGAAACTTAATACAAATTATATTTCACATAGGGTAAGAGAAAGTAAAAGATAATAATTTACTCTAGCTAAAAAAACAAACCAAAATGATTTATAAATACCCTAAAATAATCTTAAATTTTTGAAAAAAATTTCTCTATCCCCCATCAAAAATTTCTGGCTACGCCAATGTCCCGCAATATACTATATGTATTTCGATGTCTTGATTAAATAAAAATGCAAGTGATAATATTCCAATTTTTAACTTGGCAACTAAAAAGATAAATAAATTTCAAGGCCACTAGTAATTAAAAGAAAAATAGTATTTGAAAATTTAAAAATCTGGTGTGACTGGTCGCACAGCACACAACTTCATTAAGAGAAAATTGTTCTGTGCTTGTCACACCAGATTTTTTGTGTTCACATATATTTAGTTTCCGACAGTACGGTACATTTGATTGCAAAATGTAAAATTTATAAACAGAAAAATATTTATATTTTGTTACCATGGCAACCATTTAACCTACCTATTCTTTCAGTACAAAAGTAAAGTGGCCCTCGGGGCATGGCGTAGAGGTTAGCGTGCTAACCTCCATATCACCAAACGTCGCGGGTTCGGACCCCAGGCAGTCCGATGATTTTATTTAAGCCAATTGGATACCAAATGGCTTAAATAAAAATGCCTGGACCCCTATATGTATATTTATATAATAACGGTTATCGTCTAAAGTCTTAAATGGCCTGAGTTGCCGAAAAGACTGTGTGAATGTGTGTGTGAGTGAGTGTGAATGAGAAAAAAGTGTGAATGTTTAAGAAAAAAAAAAAAAAAAGTAAAAGTGGTTTTCATAAGAATGCAGTGGCAAAATGAGAATATACATTTCAAAGAGCATCTAAAAAATAATTGATTTATGAATTTTAATCAAAATGGAGCGAATGTTGAGAAAATCGAAAAAAACTGAAAAAGTGCATTAGTAAAGGACTAGTACTTTTTGAACGATTTTTTGAAAAAATTACCTTCATGCTTAAAATTGAACATAGACAGACAGACCATGTTGCGAAAACCACATTTTTGAATTCAGGGGACCTCAAAACATGTATATCCATCAAAAAATCTCGACATCGAATTTTTGACATGAATCCAATACTTTCTCTCTATATATATTAAAATATATATAGAGGTAAGAGGAAGTAAAAATACTAAAATGGATGAGTTAAAATGACAGCCTATATGCCCCCCCCCCCTAAAAAAAAAAAAAAATACCCCAAATTATGACCCTGTTACGGATTAGTGTGTCAAGCGCCAGGTACCAAGATTTGAGAAAATCAACATTAAAGTTTTTTGTTTTGATTAGATTATAATATATAATTTTTTTTTTGTCAATTCTGCAAGTAACATTAAATATAAATTTTTTAGGACATATTTCATAAAAAATATTATTAATTATAGCATTTGAAACAATATTCCGTGCTTAACTCAATTTTTAATTTTCTTGGCGCTTGACACACTAATGCGTAACAGGGTCCAAATATGAATAATTTCCTTCTCACTTTCTTAGCTTTTCCTATATAATAATAAATATCAAAATAAATATGAGATAGTGATCAAGTTAGTCTATCAATTTATATTACATTTATACTAGAGCAGAGACACGCCTCTTCATTTCTCTTTCATAACCCTTACCTCTCTTAATCTTAAATAAAAAAAGGCGTTCGGTTCATTTTTATTATAATCAAATTCAATCGATCATTTCATCAAAATAAAATATTTTCTTTTTATTTTCTCTTACTTTTATATGTAATATATAGTGAGAAAGTATTGCGAACATGTCGAAAATTCGATATCGAGATGGAAATACATGTTTTGAGTCCAAAATATTGGTCTGAGTGTGTCTGAGTGTGTGTAACGATTTTAAGCATGAAGAAAATGAGCTACGAGGATGAAATTTTATATTTAAGATAAGTACACTCACTTGTCAGTTAAAATAAGCTTTTGAACAAAATCGGCTAAAAAATACTAGTACTTTACTGAAGTACTTTTTCAGTTTGTTTCGATTTTCACAAAATTGCTCGGAACGATTTTGATTAAAATCCATAAATCAAGTATCTTGAAAATAGTTTGAATTACACTTTACAGATTTTTCAAATTCATTTTCCGGCTCTTCCTTCCATAGAGCCAATGTTAAATCCCTATGGTGATTTGTATATAAGTTTCGATTCAAAAGCTACCCCCTCCCTCCCCTTTGGAACATTTTGGACATTTAAAAAAAATTTTCCAATTATTATGAAATTTTATATTTATTTATCTATTGTGTATAAAATATCCAAATATGAGGTTAAAACTTTAAAAAAAACCATAGCTTATTTCAAATAGTCAACATTATATAAATTTATATTACACAGAGCCTATGGAAATTTTGAATAACTTTTTTTTTTTACTTATGAAAAGCAAGTCGTCAAGTTTGGAACTTTGTGCTATGGGAAATTAAATATATATCTCGTCAGAAAAAAATCTGGTGTGACAGTACAGCTGTGTGCTGTGCGTTAATCACTCCAGATTTTTTAATTTTTTAAAGCGTAAATTTTTCGAGAGTTGCATTTAAAAAAATGCAATTTAAAAAAAATGTTTATCATTTTATCAAAATTGAAGATTAAATACTAAAAGATAATTTTGGTAATCTATTCTTTCAAAATAAATTAATTAAATGGCTTAATTTAATTGAAATGATTAATAAAAGTTTTTTTGTTCTACTAAAGTAAAATTGAAATTATTTTTTTATATACGTATCAGATGGGGTAGCGTTCCCACTTACGTGCCTTAATAAAATTTAATGACGATAAATATTTTGTGTGCTTAAATATTCACCACAATGTAAATAGATACAAACAATGAAAAAAAAAAATAGAATTACTGTCCTATCGAAGAGGAGTTAAGAAAACATTCCGCTCAATAATCAAATCCTGACGAGTCCTTTCTAGGGCAGATTAGATTAGAAGAAAAGACTAAATATGAAATTGATAGAGCAAGTAAATAAAACAAAATTGATGGAGTGGGGAGTGGAATCCGCGAACTTTAAATGTACAATCTGATAGACTGGATATATGAGAATGGTGTTAACCAAATGAGTAACTATGGCCTCTGCAGCCTCAGTGTATATGGATAAATAAGTAAAAATAGGCAGAGCGTTTTCGAAGACCCTGAATCAGACAATTCTTCCCTGGGTGTACAAAAATAATAACTTTGTTTATTATTTTCTTTAGACAACAAATTAACTACTGATCCAATAAAAACAATTAAGAAAAAGGCGAGTCGAATTTTACCTTTGAAGAGAAACCTGGAGAGGAGACGCTTTTTTAGATGAAAATCGAAATCTGCATAGCCGATTGTGGTGACCCCATCTGAAAAAAAAAAATTATTTATTATTATAGGCCTATAGGACATATTGAATCTTAAAATAAAATAACATAGCCAGTCTACATTCCCCTTTCTTTTTATCTATTTGTAATCAAAATGTAAACTATATGCTGTTTATAGTTGCATTTATGTTATTGAAATTATCAAGATGAAATTTTGCAATTTCTCCTCTTATAATATAAATAAATGAATATATAATTATTTTATTTATTATAATATACATTTTAAAATTATAATAAATAAAATATATAATCTAATATAAAAATATATTAACAAGAGTCTCGGGAGGGACGTGAAAAAATTTTTTTTGAGAAACTTTTCTCTTTCTGGGCGAATATCTCAAAAAAACTTTAAGATATCGAAGCCAAATTTATTTTATATAAAACTAGAATAAATAAGAATTATTTTGAGGGGAAATTAAAAAAAAATTCATCTTCCAAAAAGAATGGCAGAGACTCCAAATTGAGATTTTGCCAATTTCAGGAGGCCAAAAGTCTTATTTTTCCTTTTTTCCTTCCCTTTTTTACTTTCTCTTACCTATGTATATATGTAATATATATATAGAGAGAAAGTATTAGTTCATGTCAAAAATTCGATGTCGAGATTTTGATGGATCTTCACGTTTTGAGTCCCCTGAATCCAAAAAAGTGGTTTTCGCGACATGGTCTGTCTGTGTGTGTGTGTGTGTGTGTGTGTGTGTGTTCAATTTTAAGCATGAAGGAATTGAGCTATGAGGTTGAAATTTTATATTTAAGTTAAACACCCCCCGGGACCGGAAAAAATAAGCTTTTAATCAAAATCGGCCAAAGAGTACTAGTACTTTACTGATGTACTTTTTCAGTTTTTTTCGATTTTCTCAAAATTCGCTCTAACGATTTTGATTAAAATTCAAAAATCAATTATTTTTTAGATGCTCTTTCAAATGTATATTCTCGTTTTGCCCTCAAAATTGTTTGAAGCCCACTTTACTCTTGTGCTTCATAGGAAAGATAGGAGAAATGGTTGCCATGGTAACAAAATATAAATATTTTCCCATACTTATAAATTTTACATCTGAATTCAAATATTCCCTACTGCCGGGAACTAAATACATGTCGACACAAAAAATCTGGTGTGACAAGCACAGTACACAACTTTCGATTACCGAAGGTAAGAGAAAGTTGTGTGCTGTGCGCCAGTCACACCAGATTTTTTTACTTTCTCTTAGGTCTATTATGTTAATATATAAAGAGAGAAAGTATTAGATTCATGTCAAAAATTTGATGTCGAGATTTTGATCGATATACACGTTTTGAGGTCCTCTGAATTCAAAAAAGTGGAATTCGCGACATGGTCTGTCTTTGTGTCTGTGAACAAAATATCTCAAGAACCAAAAGAGCTAGGAGGTTGAAATTTTATATTCAAGTTAGGTATCCTACTGGAACGTGACACGAAGCTTTTGAACAAAATCGGTCATTGTAAGCCTATATTTTAATGTGGAAAGCAGTCGCTGGTTATATTTTTTTCTCCATAAACTTAATTCTATCGTCCCAGTATTCTTGTTTCTTGTACTCCAAAGGAGCAAAGATTTTAAATCAAAGAGATGATGCTGAGCCCAGATAATACCGATAAAAATTTATTTAAAAAAAATTCCTAACTATAGTTCAAAAAAGAACAGTGGGTTTGGCAAAAATGGTCCAGCTCTGAATGATAAACAAAATATTTCAAGAACGAAAAGAGTTATGAGGTTGAAATTTTTACCATGGTATGCAACACGAAGTTTTTGAATAAAATCGGCCAAAGAGAACTAATTTGAAACATACTTTACTATTTTGTACTTCATTTATCAATATTGAGATTTGTCAATATCTTTAACCTCGTGGGCACGGGAGAGAGTTATAAACTAAAATATATTTCGACACAAAAATATGGTGAATAGCACATCATACAACTTTCGAATACTTAATGTAAAAGAAAGTTTTATGGTTGTGCGGTTAGTCACATCATTGTTACTATTATTAATAAAAAAATTTATTTTAAAGCAAAAAAAAAAAATTAAATTGAAGGTATTTAGGCATAAATTGTTAAATAGACAGAGAAATTGACAGAAGTCATTTTTATAGACAATCCCTTGTAATAAACACTCCATCTCTATAATTTGTTTTCTAAGTGAGTTGAAAGAAAACGATCGAAAACCGGTCTCCGTGAAAAATTGCAAGGCATGCATTTGCATTGAAGAATTTCGCATTCAATTTGGGACAGAGAGGGTGAAAAAAAAAAATATAAAAAAAGAAAAAAACAGAAGTGGTAAATTATACAAGAAACTTTAAGATTAGAGGGTTAAAAAAAAGAGGCGAAATTTTGCCGCTGGGGAAAAACTAACAACAACTTGAAAGAGATTTGGATTATGAATAAAACATCTAATAATATACATTAAAGAAATTTTTTTTTATCAAATATAAATATCAAGGACACAAGGGAGATGAATAACTTTGAAATTTGTTGAATAAATGAAAAGTTTTTAATTTTGTTATTAAATAAATAATTTAAAGATTTGTACTTCTCGAGTCTGTACTAGAGAAGAGAAATTTCTATTAAAATTTCACATTCCCGATAATTGGCCAGATGTGTTCAATTCAATTTTCATTGCCATCTATTGAATTTTCGATTTTTCATGATATAAATGTGTTGAGTCTAGTTGAGTCTAATGTCGCCTTTTCCTGCCCAAGGAACATCTTTGCGCAAGAAAATTTAAATTTGTTCGACTTATTCCCACGTGACACCTTCCTCACTAGCTCAACAGCAGATGCAGCGTTTCGTAACCCTTTAGAGGGCATGCATCGAAGTTGCTACAGTTTTACTCTCTTATTTTTATAAACTAGCCGTACGACCAACATGGAGCGGAATAATCTTTCTTTCTTCTCTCTACCACTATTACTTCTCCCGATTTAAGAGTAGTGGTGTACTAAATTTTAACTCAATAAAAGTACTCAATTTTAAAAAAATTTATGTAATTTTTAATTAGTGTTTAAGTGTACTTTATCAATATTCCTATGAACCTGAAAGAATTGTTGGATATATTATATATATATATATATATATATATATATATATATATATATATATATAATATATCCAACAATTCCTTTCAGGCCAATATAGGCCTATATCTTTATTTAGGGTGGGAGGAGAGCGAAGGAGGGGGACCCTCCAAATGATACATTTGAAAAAAAAAATTCAAAATCTATTTATATTAAAGTGTTTTTGAAATTCGAGAAATATTATCCTCTAAAGGCCAAAAAAGAAGCCTGATTGCTATTATTTTACTTTCTCTTACAGTATATATGAAATATATTGAGAGAGTATTGCGATCATGTCTAAAAATTCGATGTCGAGATTTTGAAGGATATAGTCCTACACGTTTTGAGGTCCCCTGAGTTCAAAAAATGGGTCCACTGAAATTGGTCATCTCTATCTGTGGGCCTGTGAACAAGAAATATCTTAGGAACGAAAAGAGCTAGAAGGTTTAAATTTTATATTCGAGTTAGGCTAACCCCCCCCCGCCCCAAGGGGAAAAAATAAGCTTTTTAACAAAATCGGCAAAAAAAGTACTAGTACTTTACTGATGTTTTTTTTTTTTTTTTTTCGATTTTCTTCAAAATTCGCTCAACGATTTTGATTAAAATTCATAAATCAACTAATTTTTTTGATGCTTTTTAAAAAGTAGATCGAGTGGAAATTTTTCATGAAAATTGTTTGAAGTACATTTAATTGATGTGGAAGCATTCGATAGCTCAGCGCCATTTATAAGTCGCGTGGTCAAGTTTGGAACTTAGGTGCTAAGGGCAACTAAATATATCTCGACACAAAAAAATCTGCTGTGACAAGTAGCAGTATACAACTTTCTCTTGCCGAAGGTTAAGAGAAAGTTGTGTTTTTTGTAAGTGTTCTTACTTTTTTTTCTATTAACATTTGGTTTTGGAGATGGCAAGCCATATCTGAATTAACTACTGCCACGTACGAGTTTTCTACCTAATAAATCCTAATTATAATACATCAAATGGTATCAATTAGAAATTATATAATGAAAAAAATATATTTATTATACAAATATAATGAATTGATAAATAATAAAACAATTAATTATGATAAATTTATATATTTGAATTTGAATTGAATTGATCCGGTCGATAGTTTATGCGGCGCCATACATATAGAAGTATATTATATTATATATTTATACATATATATATAGGGTGTTACACAAG